>JBBBDQ010000485.1:4175000-4182500 GCA_037127315.1 Ascarosepion bandense | reverse complement strand
GGAAACCTGCAACAGAAAGGCGTTTTTCAGGCGTCAGCTTCATGTTCAGGACTTCCATTGCCTCCAGGCTGGAAAATCTGCCAACCAGTCATTCTGACCGCATGATATCCAAGTGCCTATCTCTGAAGAACAACCAGTATGCCACGCTTTTTAATTTGTACGCTTCAACTTTTCAAGCTAAATCTGAAGAAAAATACATATTCAAAGCAGCCCTGCAGACGATAAGGTAATAATCTTAAATGATTTCAACGTCAGGGTGGGCCAAGGCGCAGATACTTGGAAAAAAGTACTTGGCAGACACGGCGTTGGTAAAAGCAATGACAACGGGCGCTTGCTGCTAGAGCTTTGCACTGAGCAGCAACTTGTTATCATCAACACCAACTTCCAGCTAAAAAAAACTGTCTTCAAAAGCAATCTGGATGCATTCTAGGTCCAAACATTGGCACCTCATATATTATGTTCTTGTGCACCAGCAAAACCTCAAAGATGTCCTTCAAACTAAAATGATACCCAGTGCAGAATGTCACACCGACCCTCGCCTAATGCGCTTCAAACTTAGGTCGCACTTCAAACCCTAACCCTAACCAAGGAGGAGAGGGCCTCCCTCAGAAAAGTTTATTCTGAACAAGCTTCAATCAGCTGTACTGAAAGCTGACTTTTAGGCAAGCCTACAGCCCAAGCTTGAAAATGGCTACTGTTCAAAAGACTCATCTCCTGAAGCACTCTTGGATCAACTGAGGCCTGCCATCTTGCTGACATCTTTTTTTTTTTTTTTATAAGCGTTTCACCCCGAGCAAGGCATGTCACTGCCACTACTGTGCAGGGGGCTACGTAGAGTGGAGAAAGGCTGGTTAAATATAGGAAATAACAGAGGGTGGGTGATAGGCGGGTGAGGATACCGAGAATGAGGGTTGGGTAGATGAGAGTGTTGTGAGAATAGTTGGGAGTTAGTGTGATAGGAGGTGTCTATTGACCCTACATTTAAACACCTGGAGATTGTAACTGTCGGGAAAGCAGACTTGTGGAAGGGAGTTCCACAGGCGGGAAGCGCGAGAAAAGAAGCTGTTGGAGTAGAATTTACGGTTACATCTTATTTGTTTAACTGTAAAAGGGTGGGACCTAGTTGCTAATCTAGTATCTCGTGTAAATTCGTGCTTGGGCGGCACCAGTGATCTAAGCTCATCGGAGCAGAAGCCATGAAAGTACTTGTAGAAGAGGCACAGGGAAGCTACATCACGCCGGTGTGAGAGCGGCTGCAGCCGGTCTGCCAAGTCAGTATCAACCACGTTACAGATCCTCCTTTGTATTTTGTCAAGAAGCCCAAGGAGAGCAGCAGGGGCACCCGACCAGATATGGCAGCAATATTCAATACACGGGCGGATGGTAGATTTGTATATGTGCAGAATAGTTTCAGGTGGGAAAAATTTCCGGGCCCTGCACAGAGAGCCGACTTTCATAGCAGCAGATTTGGCAATGGATTCAATATAGTCATTCCATTTGAAGTCCGCCGAGAGTGTAAGGCCAAGGAGGCGTAGTATTTTACTCTCTGGGAGGCTAGCCTGTCCCATGCTAATGGGAGGTAGATCTGTAGAGATTCTGTGGTTTATCACCAAGAAGAACAAATACTGGTTTGATGAGAACAACCAAGAAATCCAGCAAATGCTGGCGAAGAAAAGATCAACCCATCAGTCCCACCTGTCTCAGCCGTCAGGTCCTGTGAGGAAAACTGCCTTCCGTCAGCAACCTCCAGCGCAAGCTTCGAGGGATACAAAATGAGTGGTGAACCAACCTCGCAGAGAGAACAGCTATACGCAGACCTAGATGACTACAGATGCTTCTACGAAGCCCTCAGGGCAGTGTATGGCCCAATTCACCGGGTCCAGAGTCACTTGCTCAGTGTGGCCGAACAGGTGCTCGTCACTGACAAGGTCTCCATCCATCGTTGGTCTGAGCACTTCCAGGCTCTCTTCTGCAATAATCGAGTCGTCCATGACCCAGCAGTTCTCCGCATCTTTCAGCAACTAGTCAATGCAAAGCTAGATTAACTACCCTCTATAGAAGAAATTACCAAAGTAATAAAGCAGTTGAGGAGTGGCAAGGCAGCGGAGGAGACTGCAGGCCCACACAGAGACACTTGAGCAACTGTTTTGTGACTTCCTCTTTGCCGACGACGCTGCACTCGTCGTCTACACCGAATGAGCACTACAGCGCATAACGTCCTGCTTTTCAGAGGCTTTCCATCTTTTTTTGTTTGTCTAAAACAATGATAGAAAACGAAACATTATCTGGTTCAACCTACCATTTAATTTAGAGGTAAAAACCAAAATAGGACAAATATTTTTTTAAACTGATAGATAAACACTTTCTAAAAAACTCAGAACTAAACAAAATTTTCAATAGAAACACAATCAAGCTATGTTATAGTTGTACTAGTAATTTAGAAAGTTTCATAAATAAACAAAACGCCAGAAATTTAGATAGCATTGTACAAAACAAGATTACTAATAAAGAATGCAACTGCAGGGACAAAAATAAATGCCCACTTGTAATACAAAAGAAGTCATTTACAAAGCATAAGTACATGACTTAAATGGCCAAAATAAATGTTTGGGGATCAACCAAAGACAATTTTTAGACCAGGTGGTTCAATCACAATTCTACATTCAAAATAGAAAACTCATGAAACTGTACAATACTGGCTAGCCACGTGTGGAAATTGAAATCAAAATATGGAAAAGATCCAGACGTAACGTGGAGTATAGTGAAAACAGCCAAACCTTACAACGGTGACAAAATATGTAGACTGTGCCAGGAAGAAAATATAGCGAGTATGCTATTCCAAAACAAAAATGAATTATTGAATGAAAGAACAGAAATTATGACTAAGTGTAACCATACTAAAAAAATACCTATTAGGTTCATACAACCATGGATGAAAATGTTATAATTTCTTGTAATTTTTAAAATTGCGCGTTCAAAAGTTCTCCGTCATGTGAGCGTTCAAAAAAAATCACCGTTACGTGAGCGTTCTTAAAAAAAAAAAAATAGTAAACGGTAAAATCAGTTATGGCAAATCGCCTGAAGACACCACATGGTAGAAACCTAGGTCGCGTAATAACTAGTTTACAATGAAGAATATTCAAAAGTTCTACAATATAATTGTATTGAACACTTTTTAATAAAAATGTGCACCGGTCTAATTTTATTATGACCAAGAACTAAGTAATTAAACAATCAATATATATATATATATATATATATATATATATATAAACTTATTTATAAATGGAACTTTGTCTGTGTGTGTGTGTGTGTGTGTGTGTGTGTGTGTGTGTGTGTGTGTACGTTATCTATAGACGGTTTATCGGGGGTACCGCGACACAAAAGATTGCTAAGAACACTCGCAGACGCTTATAGTACAACTGTGTAAATTTTCAAGAAAATCAGTTCAGCTGTTTCGGAGTCTATAGGTAATGGACACACACACACACAAAGTTCCATTTATAAATAAGTTTATATATATATATATATATATATATATATATATATATATATTGTGTGTATTTTGGCAGCATTTTTTCATTAATGCAGGTTTCATTGAATAGTATAGACAAGTTTTGTCTATTAATTTTGTGTAGGATCCGTTCATACCGTAATTTGCCTTTTCACAAGGCTCCATTTATATTTCAAGGTGGTGATGGTGTGTTGGGCTGCTGGATCATGTAATTTAAATTGTGTGTATTTTGGCAGCATTTTTTCATTAAAATACACACAATTTAAATTACATGATCCAGCAGCCCAACACACCATCACCACCTTGAAATATAAATGGAGCCTTGTGAAAAGGCAAATTACGGTATGAACGGATCCTACACAAAATTAATAGACAAAACTTGTCTATACTATTCAATGAAACCTGCATTAATATATATATATATATATATATATATATATATATATATCGATGAGGAAGATAATAATTGACTAATACTAGTACTTTTATTATCAAACTTTACATCTATCTATCTATCTCAGTCTGTTCATTCTGTTCATATCTGTGTTTGTCATACTCCATATCTATCTAGCTGGTTAGATCGCTCAGTCTGTCCATTTATCAATCTATATACCTATTTATTTAACTGTCGAACTTCACATCTATAAATCTATCTATCTATCTTAGTCTGTTGATATCTACCCAATTGCTTATATCTATCTATCTATCTATCTATCTATCTATCTATCTATCTAAACCCATTTTACTCTATCTATGTGAAATAAGTGTCGTTTCCCTTTCAACATTACAATCATTGGGACATTTTTTTTAATTTCATTTGTTCAATGGTGACCTTTTACCGTTTGATTGTTATGTAAAAATAACCTATTGTTGTTCAAGAATGAATGAGCGCCTGTATTTTATTTTTAGGCGTGTTGGTGAAAATCTCTTGCTGGTCCGACCCATAGACCAAGTTTTGCTTACAATTTAGACATCGTCCGCTTTAAACATTTCTATGAAGGCTTTCGGGAATCACTCAATGTACAAAAGCCAGGATACAACTTTGGTTCGGTGGCCTCAAGTTATGGTTGAGAATCCGTTGAAAAAGATTCATATTCTGGAATATCTTCAACAGTTAGAACGCCCACAAACACATCATGCAATCAAGGGGAATCGGCGATCTCTGGATTCCGCGAATTATTTAGAAAATATCTAGACATTTTATATACGTCAACATTTTTTTCGCGCTGGTAGTTTTGACCAGAGTGAGCGGCGAGTTTAACGGTTAGTTATTCGGAAAAAGAAATTGGCGTGCCGCTTTTGTATTCCGCTCTGTGCGTTCACTGTTGCGCATATACTTTTTGTAAATCTATGAAACTATTTCTTTTCACGTTAGCACTTAAATAAAGGGGTGACTAGACGCTCTTGACTTGAGGTGGCAACCAATCAAAGAGAAGAAGAATAACTGCATCCAAAACCAACTTAAATTGAGATGAGATCTATTTTTCTCTAGCCGCACCCTAATGACTTTAAATGATTACAGAACTCGTGATGTTATGTATTTTCAGGGTATATTAGCCCACCATGTTTTCTGGATTTTTCACTGGGCCAACACGGCTATTGAAAGAGCGATTTCAGACATTAAGCAGTAGTCTGCAAGGTAGCTGACGGCGGTCCCAAATTAGAACTTTGAAGATGCTTTTGAAAAGAGGAAATAAATCTGGATGTAGTGGGATTGGCTAGCTAATGATAATTAGCATAGCCGTACCCCTATAAATATGTGACATATCCGAGTTAACGGACAGATGAGATAGAATTACGAGATTAACGTCGAACGAGCTACTATCAACATCATAACACTGGAGTTACGCTGTAATCTAAAGATGAGTATTTTGAAGGGGGAATAAACTAAACATTATCTGAGATAGGCTATTAATTTCGCTAATAGATTAGTTTAAAAGAAAGCTTGACAAAAAATGAACATATGTCGTATATTGTCTTAGTTCAGTAGTAAACTTGCTTTATGGTTTCTCTATCGAGAAAAAAAAAGAGTTTTCTATATTCATATGATGTGTATTCCTGAAGAAGTCTTTAAAATGGTTTGGCTGAAATGTTCCGGTAACAACAAAGCAATAATTAGAAGAAATAAACAACTACATTATTTACAATGTTCGGACTGTTGTCCTCATCTTTATTGCCATGTTTACGGGACGTTTCGGGCGGTGGACACACCGATCTTCTTCAGATGCTAGAAATTTTGAATCAAACTCTTTATTTTGATCAGTGGGGTATGTATTTCTCATTCCATATGCGATGCCACTTCCGGATACTATGTATTTATCTCCCTTTAACTCATCATTATTTGTCCACCACTGCCGTTGTCAGGTATTGAACTCACAACTCTTTGGAGTCAAGTCACTGGAACTGACCAACACCAGTGAATATAGACAAATAAATAATTCTTGAAATTTTTTGCTGGTTTTCGGAATAAAGATAAATTCATAAAGTATTATTTTAAGACAAGATTTAATTTCTTTTTTTCTTTGGAAAGGATTGTTTAATTTATCTTATTTCCTTTTTTTGCGAATGTTAATTTATCAACTTCTACTATAATTTTATAAGATTCATCAGTTACATTTTAATATTCAAATTTCTTTATCAACGTCGTTTCTTGACATAAAATAGCCTATTCATCCATGTAGAAGTCGAGTTTTTGAGCAAACAATGCATAATCTTAAGTTTTGTTAATTTATTTTGTTTTTGGAACATATTTTATCGTTGAAAGCTTAGAAAAATTTGCGCTCGCTGTTTTCCCGAAGAAAACACCTGGCAGAAATTTATTAAAACTTTGGTAATAAAAAAAGCATCATATTTGAAGGACCTAATCAGGTGGATGATGGAACGAGGGTTGTATGGTGTAACAGGAGAAGGCGTGTTAAGAGCCATCAGAGATAGGGAGACGTGGAAAGCCATGATCGCCTACGTTCTGAAGGAACAGGGCACATAAAAGAACAAAAATAATTAAGGAGCAAAGGGATTAAGACAGAAAACAGTAAATCAGAAAGGTTTAGAAAACCAAATAAAAAAAAAGAGAAAAATGAAAATAAAAGAAAGAAAAATAAATATGAAACTATGGAGAAATAAAGGAAGATGAAAGGGAAATAAAATAAAGAAGGATTATAAAAATAAAGAGAAAGGGGGAAAGAAAAGAAGAAAGAAGATTTAAAAATAGTTGAAGACAAAAGAGAAATATAAGAAAAAAGCAGATGAGAAAATAAAGAAAATTAAAAGGCCAATTAAGAAAAAAAGAGAAGTAAAAAGGTTAATAAAAAACAAGCAAGGAAAATAAAGTGTGAAACGGAGAAAAGAATATAAGAAAAAGACAATAAGAAAAAAAAAGAAATTATTGCAGGAATGTGAAGAAAAAATAAAAGAACAAGAAAATGCAACAAAAAAGAAAATAAAGAAAGAAAACATGAAAGTGGGGACGCAATAGAAAGAAAGAAATAAAAGGCAAAAAAGAATGAAAATAAGGCGAGAAAAATAAAAAAATGAAAGTGAAGAAGTGATAGAAAGAAAAAGAAAATGAAAAAAGAAAATGGAGTAAGAATATAATAAAATGAAAGTGAGAAAGAAATAAGAAACAAAAAGACAGAAAATAAGAAAAGAACAAAGAATGAATGTAAAGAAGTAACATAAAGAAAGAAAGAAATAGCAAAAATAAAAAATGAAAATGAGGAAGAAATAGACAAAAAAGAAAAGGCAAAAAAAAAAATAAAGCAAAAAAATTAAACTGAAAATGAGGCAGAAATAGAAAGAAAAAGGAAAAGGCAAAAAAATAAGGCAAGAAAATATAAAATGAAAATGAGGCAGAAATAGAAAAAAAGAAAAGGCTAAAAGAAAAAATAAGTCAAGAAAATAAAAAATGAAAATGAGGCAGAAATAGAAAAAAAGAAAAGGCAAAAAGAAAAAATAAGGCAAGAAAATAAAAAATGAAAATGAGGAAG
>JBBBDQ010000485.1:3467500-3477500 GCA_037127315.1 Ascarosepion bandense | reverse complement strand
TTTGTTTTGTTATTGCTTAGGAACTTTCTGCAAGTTTTTTGCAAGTTATTTAAATCAAAATAAGGTCTGAAATTACCTTTTTTTTTCAGTCCCAATCTCAATCAGCGAACTCTGCAATCCGCTAAAAGCCTGAAATTGAAATTTGCAGCTCACTTGCCATACAGTCCAAATTTGGCATAATCAATGTTCTGCTTGATGCCGAAATTAAAAGAGGCGTTGGAAGGTTAATACTTTTCATTTGATGTCGATGTTGAGACTGCTATACGTTACAAATGTAAACTAGAAATTTCTTTCAAAGAAAAAGTCGAGAAAACAATCAGGGAAATGTGTCGCCGCAAATTCCGACTACGCTGGAAACTAAAATAGAATATTTTGAAGAAGACGAATGAATATAATGTATTTTGATATCAGTTTAATTAATACATCTCGTGTGGAATATGTTCTTGGAACTGAAGAACATTTCAATCAATGTTCGTTTTTAAAATATAATTACGTAGATATTGTGTCGTGGCTAGTACCTTGTGGCATCCGGTCGCCTGGATGCATAAAAATAATGTACGTTTAGCACGAGAAGCTGTCATTATCACGGACTTCGTGAAGTAACACCTACTACTGCGGGAGAGTGTAAATATTTTCCTCTTATATACTTTTCCCTTTATATATATATATATATATATATATATATATGCTGTTAAATATAAGAGACAATGAATGTCTATTATGTTTAATCATGAGCCGTTCTAAACGTCGTATTTTTGCTTTAATTTCAGTTGAAAATAAAGACAAAAATTCTCCAACATTTGGATAATCTATTTTTCATTTACTTCTAAGCTTTCGGCTCACATGATCCATCTTTAGAGAGGTATTATATAGAAGCAAATTAAAAAATTATCAAAATGTTGGAGAATTTTTGTCTTTATTTTCAACTGAAATTAAAGCCAAAATACGACGTTTAGAACGGCTCATGATTAAACATAATAGACATTCATTGTCTCTTATATTTAACAGCATATGTTTAGAAAATTATTTGCTGCCTTGATACACTAAATATATATATGTGTTTGTGTGTGTATGTGTGTGTGTGTGTGTGTATTAGTCATCCACATACAAGCCTGTTCACTGTATCACAGCTCATCAGTGTGGCTAAACATCCATTTGCTTCCAGATTTAATGTCAGTCGGCGTCCCTACTACCTAAGCCATCAGCGCATGGAATGAGAGAGAGAGAGGAGAAATTTTAGCGTGCTATATATATGCAGTGTATACACACGCCAATCACCGAAAGAACTAAATTCATTACTAAAGAATAACGCGTAAATCGCAGAAATGGTAATTCTTTATATATATATATATATATATATATATATATATATATATATATATATACCAACTCATCAATTGTCTCTCCTTATCTTGATGATGACTAAGAAATTAAAAAATGACCGAAATTCTTCCTTGTCTGAAAAGGATTATTCGTAATCTGATAAAGTCGATCATTAAAAATTTTATCGATACAAAATGTCTGTTGGTTTTTTTTTAAAAGAAGAATTCACATTCTGAAATAATTATCAAGAAACAATTGACCATCTTGTATCAGGATTCACAGTGTTAGCATCCACTGAATACAAACTTGGTATGAGTCAGTGGGCCAATATACGCACTAGGAAATATGAAACTTTTATGGGAAGGAAACTGTAAGAAACTAGTATAAATATCACCCAGACCCGGTTACAGAGACAGGACCTGTAACATTTTTATGGGAATTTGCAATACATACAGACGGAACAATCAAAGCTAATCACCCAGATATCAGGGATCAAACCACAAAAAACAGACTGTGCTTTGTTATTGACAAGACAGTCTCTCTATATTTTAATGTGACTCTGATAATCTTCAAAAACTATCAAAATACAAGGATCTTGAAATGGAAATCTAAAATAAGTGGCGCATGAAGGCATCAATAATTCCAGCCGTCGGTTAGATTGGAAAAGAGTCCGATAAGCTCATTGAAAAAAAAATTTTGATAGTCCATGTCTTAAAGAAAAAAAAATTGTACTCACAATTACAGCTGACACAATACGCAGAGCATTATCTATGCAAAATGTGGTGGTTCTTAGTTTTTTTTTGTTTGGTTTTGTTTACAAAAATTGATCAGTGGATAATATCATGAAGCAATTTCTGACCTTTGACGTTACTCTCTGGTTGTGACCCGGAAGAAAATATGTGTATCATAGAAATCAAAGAAAATAATAATAATAATAATAATAATAATAATAATAATAATAATAATAATAATAATAATATATTAGGTTGGAAATAAAGTCCTGATGCATTTTTATATAATCACTTTAAGAGGACTTTTGCAATATTTGAGGTAAAATAACCATTAATCTTCATGTCCTGAAGTTTATTTTAATCTCTTTGCAGATTACGTAATATCTGAGTGAGCAAATCTACTGTGTGAATTTCTTGAACAGGATGTTTTCTTTATTTACATGATTTAAACCCGGGTTATTGTTCTCACCTTTGTTGCTATTATTATAGTATCCGAATAGTATTGCTAATTAAAGTGTCGTTTTGTGATTTGGGTGATACAGAGTTCAAATCCTAGGCTGGCTTTTGCTGACCCAGACTAAGTGTAAAAACGAAGAACAATAAGGGAAGAGTATCAGATAAGAACGTGATATCATTAGTAAGCGAACAAGAACAGTCTACCACCGTAGATTAAACAATGAGCTCAATTCGAAATTACATGAACGTTGCACGGATCGAAATATACCTGAAGAAGATTGGAGGTGGGGTGCACAATGACCCAAACCTTGTGACAATAATAATGAAGAAAGTAATATGAATATGACATCAGTAATTCATTTTCGACCTGATCTGGTTCTTGTAAAGTATCAAAGCTGTTTAATAAAACTCACACTTCGATAAAACTCGGAAACGTGTCTAACCTTGGCCAGTGCGTCGATCGCCATCTAACCATTTATAATCCAAATTAGTTGCTTTGCACTCAGCCTTTTATTGAAAAGCATTCTTGTTATCGAACATTAAAGGAATCGAGCGTTTGCACTGTATTTGTAACGATATACAGTGCAGTGCAAAAGTATTAGGACAAGAACTATTTTATCTTTTATGAGGCATATTGACAGAGAAAAAATGAATTAAAGTAACTTTATTTGATTTACTCAACAAATGCTTGAAGAAGAAAAAAAGACTTGTTACAAAATAAATTTAATTTTTAGTATAATAGCCTTTTGCTTTGATCACAGCCTTCATTCTGTCAGACATTAACATCATAAGCTTCTTCAGTGGTATCTCTTGCCAAGCAGATTGTATTTGTTCCCAAAGTGTGTCTTACGAAGTAACATTAGATTTATCAATTTTTTTATCCAAAATATTCCATAGAAGTTCAATAGAGTAGTTTTAAAATAATTTGTTCAATAGAAAATAGAAAAAAATCAAATATAACTTCATTTTAATACATTTCTTTTACATCTAGTTTTAAATAATCAATATTTATTAGCAATTTATTTGGCTTTTCACCCTGTATTTCAGTGAGGTTTTTAGGAAAATCACTCCTGTCCTAATACTATTGCACACTACCGGTACTGTAAAAAAGTGTTAGGACAGGGGTGATTTTAAACTTTATTTTGATGCCCCATAAAAGATAAAATAGTTCTTGTCCTAATACTTTTGAACAGTACTGTATTTAAATAGAAAGGACAGGAAAATACTAGGTTGGCCAGAAAGTCCTGACTCACCTAGGAAGCAGAAAGAAAACAGCAAATCCTTATCACTGTCTTGTGTACTTTCCAAGGAGTAGTACAGTTCGAGCTTGTTCCACACGGTCGCACCATCAATGCTAAACGATGTTGTCAACAACAAAGCCGAGTATACGACAAATTAAAGAAGGAATATCCTACTTTGGACAACCAAGTTCGGACTTTGCTTCAGTAAGACAATGCCAGACCACTCACTGCCAGATTGACTAAGGAGGATTTCACATGGCAGTGTAGAGATTCTTCCATATCCATTATTCTGTCCCGATACTGCTCCAATTGACAATTACTCGGTTTTGCTGTTGGCAACATCTATCCAATAAAAGACCACATCTTATCCAGTTCCCCAGCAAATGATTATGGTACTAAATATGGATACTTTGAATCATCTTTGTTACTGTCCTGACCTTGTACAATATGACGTCATCTTTTCAGATCATGGCAACGTATTTATTATAGGGAAAACAGTTTATTAAGAATTAAATGGTTAAAACTGATACTGAACGGGTCTTTGCATCGAAACTTAAACATTTTAACACCGAAAAATCAAAGCGTGTATTACGTAAGGCACTTAACTGACTGAAAGATTCTTGATGTAATTCAAGGAATCTGCAATTTTATTGCTTCTAACCTGGCATCCCTTTATTTCGATCACTTGAGTAGATTGTTCTCGTTCCATGAGCCATGTCACTTATGGATGTCTTAGCTATTTCCAATTAACTCAATTCTTTAAATTTTTGTTCACCACTGCTGTAGCTACATATATTTGGGTCAATTCTTTGGATCCAATTAATCTTTTAACTATGGGTCTCGTGTCCTTGATGGCTCAGTTCAAAATTAAAATAACCTGAAGATGTCCAGAGCGTACAATGGCCAAAACTTTGTGAATATGACAACAAAGATGAGGACAGCAGTTCGAACAGTGTAAATAATGTAAATAATTACAATACCTCATCTCAGAAATAAAACTAAAATAAAATTTTAATCGTGTGAGGGAAACTTTCTTTGCTTTTTATCAGCATGGCTGATGGTAACCTCCAGGTGAGTGATTTTTTGCTCCTTCTCACGGATTCTCAGGAAAACTTTTTCCACTGACTTGAAGTGGAAAGATTATATTGAATCAGTTGCTAGGCCTGCTACTAGGAAAGTTGGTTCAATGTATCATGCTAGACAATTTTTCTCACTGTAATCTATAAGCATTCATAAGTCTACCATTTGTCTAGGCATTGAATATTGCTGCTACATTTAGTCTAGTTGTTCTCATATGTATTGAGAGATTCTGGATGAAATCCAAAGAATCTGCAATTTTATTGGTCCTAACCTGACATCCCAGATTCAGTCACTTTCCCACTGTGTGGTCATAGTAATTATCCTGATAAGATTACATCTACGGTAACTAAATATTAATTAATTAAACTGCAGTATTAGTCAGGTGGCAAATATTCATCGTTTTACATCTGAAATGGTTAGATGCAACCATAAGTTCTATGCTAACAGTTTCTTCTCTTGCAGTTATTGACCTCTTTCAGCTCCCTGACCAGTTAAGTTTGATCTTCAAAAATTTAAATGCAGGGTCAAATGTTATTTTTGTCATCTTAATTCTTCTTCTTTTATTGTTCTGTCTCTTTAATAACGTTTTCCTTTTTTTCATATTCTCTATTACTCACTAACTCCCTGTGTATTAGTGGCTTTAATGCCTTGCTTAGAGTGAACTGAGTTTTCTCACTAGAATCTATCTTAAACATTTTTAAGTTTATCATTCGTCTATGCATCAAATATTGCAGTCACATTTGGTATGGGACTGCGACTATGTATTTAGAAATTCTTAATGAAATACAAAGAATATGCCATATTACTGGTTTTGGCCTGGCATCCAGGTTCCAGTCACTTTTTCACCGCTGTAACATATATTCCCTGTGCCTTTTCAATAAATATTTTTATGTTAATTGTTCTGATGAGCTTTCTTCTTTGGTATCTAAATTTATGTATTTAAGCATAGGGAGCCGAGTTCGAATTCCAGTTGTATTCATGGCATTCACTTACGCACAAATAGCCTTGGGAAAGGTATTAATTCGTTTCTTCCTTCTAGTTATGGGTTTAATAATAGGACAGATTGGGTTCTATAGTCTTGGCTGACAATCAGTCTGCCGCAGAAAGCAATAGCAACCTACTGCGAGATAATATTCTGATCATTCAGTCATGTCTCTTTCGAAACATGAACACCCAAAGCGTGTATTACGTACAGCACTTAACTGACTGACTAGATTAGTGGCAAGGTTTCATCATTTTAGAGTTGGAAGAATTGAAGGTCTTAACATCTTAGAGTTGAAATGATTGTAGGTCTCAACATGTTAGAGTTGAAATGATTGAAGGTCTGAACATGTTAGAGTTGAAATTATTGAAGGTCTGAACATGTTAGAGTTGAAATTATTGAAGGTCTGAACATGTTAGAGTTGAAATGATTGAAGGTCTGAACATGTTAGAGTTGAAATGATTGAAGGTCTGAACATGTTAGAGTTGAAATTATTGAAGGTCTGAACATGTTAGAGTTGAAATGATTGAAGATCTGAACATGTTAGAGCTGAAATGATTGAAGGTTTGAACATGTTAGAGTTGAAATGATTGAAGGTCTGAACATGTTAGAGTTGAAATTATTGAAGGTCTGAACATGTTAGAGTTGAAATGATTGAAGGTCTGAACATGTTAGAGTTGAAATGATTGAAGGTCTGAACATGTTAGAGTTGAAATGATTGAAGGTCTGAACATGTTAGAGTTGAAATGATTGAAGGTCTGAACATGTTAGAGTTGAAATGATTGAAGGTCTGAACATGTTAGAGTTGAAATGATTGAAGGTCTTAACATCTTGGGGTTAGAATTATTGAAGGTTTAGACATCTTAGACTTGAAATGTAACCGTAAGTTCTATGCTAACCATTTTTCCCTAGCACTTTTAGCTTATGAAACTCGCTTGCAAATGCTTGCAACTTTAACTTTAAAAATATTTTGAATGCAGCATTGTTACCTTTTGTCTTCTTAATTCTTGTTCTTTTATTGTTCTTTCTCCTTAATGGTCATTTTTTTCATACTCTTTCACACTCAGTAACTTTTGCGTCTTAGTGGCTTTATTATCTTACTTGGGATGAAATGATAAAATGGATGTATCAACTGAAACCAGAGAAATATCCATCTTTTTCCAATGTTCGAATGCGGCAGGACTCTCCAACCTAATATGTACTTTTTAGATATGCATGAAAAAATTCAACACACAATTTATTATTTAGAAAACTGTTTAAATGAAGGAAAAATATACAAACAAACAAAATTCGCACATACATATTTAGTATATTTGTAATTATTTACAAACCCGCATGCTTATATAACACTTATACGCCTGCATAAGCTAACGTTACTTAATGCTCTTTAGTGATATTATAAAAAAGAAAAAGGAAGATTGAAAAAATATCTACAACCGGAAATACATTTCTACGCATGTACAAGAAACTTTGTTTTTTCTGTTAATATTTCTCTCTTCTTTTTTCAGCAAATTATCTTAATCATTTTCCGAATAAACCCGTTACTTCAATGTGACCTATATATATATATATATATATATATATATATATATATATATATATATATATACATATTTGTAAGCCGTATAAACATAATAATATCAAACAGAAAAATATTGAAACTCATTAAAAATTAAAGAAAGGAATAAGTGAGTTAAGCGTAACTCCAGATTATTATTTTCTCTTCAATTCTTCCGCTCAGTTCTAAAATATCCACGGTTTTCGTTTATTTCTTTTTATTTCTTTTTATTTTTTTTATTTTTTTATTTTAATAAATAGCTGTAGAATCAAATTTTGTTTCGGTCGCTCGAATCAAGGTCATAGTTTTTTTTTCCGTCTTAAAATGTTTCTAAGAAAGTTTTGTAACTCCGCTGATTGCCATCGTTTCGCCCTTCACTGTGTGTGTGTGTGTTTGTGTGTGTAATCGAGATGAAATTAAGAGAAAAGAATGAAAAATAGATAGAAGTAAAATAATTGTATGGAGAGGGCGGAACGAGCTACATGGAGTACAAAGGGAAATACATTGAATAAAACTCAATATAAAATCTTAAAAAATTTAAAAACAAAACAAACAGCTGAAAATTATGACAAGCGCACGGGAAAGAGGTTGTAGGTAAGTAAAAGATGAATTTAAAAAAAGTTGATGACAGAGATAAGTTAACGAAGATAAAATTAGCGAAGGAAGGTAAAAAAAAAAAAAGAGATAAACGAGTACAAAAAAAAAAAAATCAAAAATAGGGAATAAAAAAAACACAGCATAGAAAGAGCGAGTCAACCATTACAATAAGTAGTGTGTCTTGACATTTAAAATCAACCAATCCGCAGGAGGAAAAAAAGCGGGAGGTAAAAAGATAGATTGATAGAGTGGGAGTGAGAGGAAGCAAACCAATAGATAAAGAGATAGAATGAGTGTAAGAGAAAAGTTAACGTACCGATAGAGTATGAGCCAGGATATGAAAAAGATGAGTAAATTGATAGAAAGACTGAATGAGAAAGCAGGAATAGATATATGGATAAATAGGATGAGAGTAAGAAAATAGTGAG
Source organism: Ascarosepion bandense (assembly GCA_037127315.1). NCBI lineage: Eukaryota > Metazoa > Mollusca > Cephalopoda > Sepiida > Sepiidae > Ascarosepion > Ascarosepion bandense. The sequence goes on along the minus strand of JBBBDQ010000485.1, from coordinate 3,469,104 downwards.
GTAATAGATAGAGCGATAGATAGAATGAGGGTTAGAAAAGAGTGTCTTAATAGATAGAGCGATAGATAAAACGAGTCAGAATAGTGAGGTAATAAATAGAGTTATAGAACAAGGGTTAGAAAAGAGTGTTGTAATAGATAGAGAGATAGAAGAGTCAGAATAGTGAGGTAATAAATAGAGTGATAGAACAAGCGTTAGAAAAGAGTGTTGTAATAGATAGAGAGATAGAAGAGTCAGAATAGTGAGGTAATAGATAGAGCGATAGATAGAATGAGCGTTAGAAAAGAGTGTCTTAATAGATAGAGCGATAGATAGAACGAGTCAGAATAGTGAGGTAATAAATAGAGTGATAGACCAAGCGTTAGAAAAGAGTGTTGTAATAGATAGAGAGATAGAAGAGTCAGAATAGTGAGGTAATAGAGCGATAGATAGAATGAGCGTTAGAAAAGAGTGTCTTAATAGATAGAGCGATAGATAGATAGAACGAGTGAGAAAAGTGAGAGGTAATAAATAGAGTGATAGATAGAAGGAGCGTTAGAAAAAGTGTCGTAATAGAGTGATAGAACGAGCGTTAGAAAATTGTCGTAATAGATAGAGAGATAGATAGAGCGAATCAGAATAGTGAGGTAATAGAGTGATAGAACGAGCGTTAGAAAAGAGTGTCGTAATAGATAGAGTGATAGAGTGAGGCAGAATAGTGAGGTAATAGAGCGATAGACAGAAGGACCGTTGGAAAAGAGTGTCGTAATAGGTAGAGCGACAGATAGAAGAGTCAGAATAGTGAGGTAATAGATAGAGTGATAGATAGAACAAGTGTTGGAAAAGAGTGTCGTAATAGAGAGATAAATAGAATAATTCACTGCTCCGTCCTTCTTTAAACAATTAAGCCCACTTGTAGATATTAGAAGCCTTTATAGCGAAAAAAAATCACCTTATTTATTGAATGACCCTCGTAGAAGTCTTTATACCGAAAAATTCACCTTATTTATTGAATGGCCCTCGTAGAAGTCCTTATACCAAAACATTCACCTTATTTATTGAATGACCCTCGTAGAAGTCCTTATACCAAAACATTCACCTTATTTATTGAATGACCCTCGTAGAAGTCCTTATACCAAAACATTCACCTTATTTATTGAATGCCCCTCGTAGAAGTCCTTATACCAAAAAATTCACCTTATTTATTGAATGCCCTTCGTAGAAGTCCTTATACCAAAACATTCACCTTATTTATTGAATGACCCTCGTAGAAGTCCTTATACCAAAAAATTCACCTTATTTATTGAATGCCCCTCGTAGAAGTCCTTATACCAAAACATTCACCTTATTTATTGAATGACCCTCGTAGAAGTCCTTATACCAAAACATTCACCTTATTTATTGAATGACCCTCGTAGAAGTCCTTATACCAAAACATTCACCTTATTTATTGAATGACCCTCGTAGAAGTCCTTATACCAAAAAATTCACCTTATTTATTGAATGACCCTCGTAGAAGTCCTTATACCAAAAAATTCACCTTATTTATTGAATGACCCAGAAGTCCTTATACCAAAAAATTCACCTTATTTATTGAATGCCCCTCGTAGAAGTCCTTATACCAA
>JBBBDQ010000485.1:3272500-3462500 GCA_037127315.1 Ascarosepion bandense | reverse complement strand
GACTAACACATACAATTACAATGATACAAAAACATATGGTTATACGCATTGCAACACAAAAGTACACATACACAAATACTCAGGAGTGGGTATACACACACATGCATACTTATAATATATATAATAATACCAATAATAATAAAATAATAAAAAAGAAAAGCAACAAACAAAGCTGCATCCAAAGCAGTTAAAAATATTATCAACCAATCTATTCCCCCAAATGCACCAATTTATATTAAAAATACATAAAAAATGGACACCCACAACCATGTGGGTATGCGTGCGAATGTGTGAGCAGACATACGTAAACACATACATAAACGCAAACGCACAATCAAATGTATGCGCACGCACATGACACACACACACGCACACACACACAAGCCTTAAATGCAGAGTCATCACACCGCTAAGTAATTGCTGAAAATCCAGCACGCCTTAAAAATCAACAGAAAATTCAAATATAACTGAAGTAGATAAACAAAACGGTAAAAAAAAGAAAAATGTGATGAAAGATGACCAGATAAAATATAATTCATCTAGCAAAAAAAAACCAAAAAAATAAAAACAAAAAAAACAAAAAAAAAACACACACTCACAATTTGCACACAAAAGTATCAAACAGCACTAGCAGTATATAAACTCAGATTTATTGAAAAAGAAAAATTGAACAGAAAAAACCGGACAAACCCTGATGAATAAGCATTTTATTATACGGTCATGAAACTTCGAAGGCGGCATAGCACAAATGACGCCGAACAGTTAAATAACATTTTTTTCTTAATAAATTTTTCTCTCTTCCACGCATACAGACTTCCTTTATTCCTTCTTCCCTCCCTCGTTCTCTCACATTTCCTCTCTCTTTATATATATATATATATATATATATATATATATATATAGGGAGTACATCTCAACGGTTGGATTTTAGAATTAAACAATATATACCACCTAGAATTTTGAATCCTACTGGTAGTAATAACCAACTTGTTAATACACCCGGGTCGTCCATTACACAACACGTTATAAATGGCAGGAATTGTGCATGCGGACCGCTTCACAATTCTATCACGGTCCGACTCTTTATATCGTCTAAAGGTGCTAGAGTCACAGTACATCAAATCTCGCAGGCCGTCTCTCTGCAAACAGAAAGATTGCCTTCTGGGTTGTTTGAATGTCATTGAACTCTAGTTCTCCTTGCATTTCTTTTCTCGCCCCTCATTACCATCTTTTAATATACATGCTTAACATTTCCAGAATAAAACTTGATAAGCCCTGGGACGAAACCGGTTGTTTTTTAGTTCTTTATAAAAATGTTATGTAATTTACGCTTATTCCTAGCTAACATATATATATATATATATATATATATATATATATATATGTGTGTGTGTGTGTGTGTGTGTGTGTGTGTGTGTGTGTGTGTTTGATTATTGTATATTTGGGCAGCAACATTTCTTCTTAACATCTTTCATTGAATACGGCAGTCAAGGATGATTTAATCAATCTTTTGTTGAGTTTTTTCAGTGTTCTAACATTTTTCAGAGTTAAAAAACATTAAAACTGTCCATAGTTTTTCTTGTTCTGAGATCTTTAACTATGTCGAACATACTACCACCTCATTAAATTGACGCCTTCCATGTCACCTGTCGAATCAAAGTGCTATTAAAAAGCATTTATTAACCCATAGTTCAATAGAACCTATAAGGAATATTCTAGCGATAACATAAAAATCCATTTTAAATAACATAACCGGCAACTTGAGAAGCCCTATTGATTAAGCGGCGTTTCCTTGCTATCAATCAGACACTATTCAGCAGCGGAGATAGAAGTGACGCTCACGTCAATCCAAAACGGTCACTCTTCCACAAAAACTTCGCGCAGTAAAAATATACTATGTAGTACAACACACAGGGAATAACAATACCCTTTGGGAATGGCCAAAGCACTGGCCAAAAGCTCTCGGAACAATAAAAGCTATGGACAATTACTATATTGTTTAATTCCTGAAAAACTTAAAAATGTTAGAATACTGAAAAAACTCAACAAAAGATTGATTGTCGGTTATATTCAATGAAAGATGCATAAACAAATGTCGATGGTGATTTTTTAATCGCAGCTTACAAGGTTGAAAGCATGTGGGACCCAATGAGGATCGAACAATACTCAATTGTAATGACTCTAGCAAGACTAGCTGGCTAACCATTACACCACGTCGAGATACCCCAACATGTATATGTGGGTGTTTGTGTATAATGGTCAGTAAACTCTTTCGGAGCAAACCGGTCCTGTTGCTCGGGTAGCTACTCGGTTCCTGTTTTAGAAAATGCCCCAGGAATGCAAATTGCATTTGTTCAACACCCACATATGCAATGGTTTATGATGCATATGTGTTGAGAAGATCTTAATGACAGTTTCTTCCCGAATAATCTGGCGGGATCAACATTTTTAACAAGGCCTGTAAGTTCAAACTCCCGGTCCCGATGACTTGTGACTTCGTGTGAACACAAGCACCGACGACTTCAGAATAGTTCTGTCCACCGAATTTCCTTCAAAAGGTATGGGTCAACCAATGGTATAAATTTCAGCCACTTTCCAAGTATGCCGGAAACGGGGATCGTTTTTCTAGGCCGATAACGTGAAGAAGAGAAGTCGTCTTTCAGAGACATCGATTATACAGACATTCCAACCGGGGTCTCAAATTCGTAAACCGAACGTTTTCTAATGTGCCACATATATATATATTAGTCATCCACATACAAGCCTGTTTCGCTGTATCACAGCTCATCAGTGTGGTTAGACACATCCACTTGCTTCTGGCCGTGGAATCAGAGAAGGGAAAATATTAACGTGTTGTATAGAAGCAGTGTATACACACGCCAGTCACTGAAAGAACTCAATTCATTTCTGAAGAGTCACGCATATAGCCCAGGGTTAGAGTCGCCGACTGACACCATTTCGGTCGGGTTTCAATCCTGGGTAAAAAAAGCAATCGGAGTCTAACCGTAGTGATGAGCTGTGATACGGCGAAACAGATCTTTCTGCGGAGGACAATATATATATATATATATATATATATATATATATATATATATATATAAGCATGTAGTGTAGATATAGAATATAGAAGAATCTAAAGGAGTATCCTGTACATACAGTGGTAGGATAACGTTCGAAGAGAACGCTAAATATATATGTATATAAATACATATAGATTAAATATTAAAAAAAAAATAGGCAGAGACGATATTTCATGGCAAATCGGAAGTATGGCCTATTTCAGGAGAAACATCATCAGCTTCCGTCTTTATTTTACAAAGGATTTTAGACGTTCGTGCAAAATCTTCTGTACAATAAAGACGGAAGCTGATGATGATTCGCCTGAAATAGGCCGATTCTTCCGATTTAACATGAAATAACGTGTCTGCCTAATTTTTTTCTTATATATATATATATATATTATTAAATATAACAGACAATGGATGTCTATCATGTTTCCTCATGAGTCGTTCTAAACATCGTATTTTGGCTTTAATTTTAGGTGAAAATAAAGACAAAAATTGTCCAACATTTGGATATTTTTTATTATACTTGTTTTAAGCTTTCGGCTCATATGAGCCACCTTCAGAGAGGTTACAGGGACGCTAACATAATGACATCCACCATCAAAATGATTTTATCTTGTGTTGACATAAAACATTGCTAATCAACGATAACAGTTACCGAATAGCAGACGAAGGTCGTAAATTTGTAATGCGGTTCTAGGACGTCACATGTGAGCTGAAAGCTTAGAACCAGCATAATAAAAAACATCAAAATGTTGGACCATTTTTGTCTTTATTTTCACCTGAAATTAAAGCCAAAATTCGATGTTTAGAACGGCTCATGATTAAACATAATAAACATTGTCTGTTATATTTAACAGTATTTTTAGAAAATTACCTGCTGTCCCGATACACTATATATATATGTGTGTGTGTGTGTGTGTGAAAAGTTTAAAATGCAATTGGAGTCTTTAAGAATATTTATTTAGATGTGCGTTTTGTTGCATAAGGAGAAATCGGACAGCCGAGTTTGAATTCCAGTAAGTGCATTCACTTACACGCAAATACCCTTGGGAAAGATCTTAACCCGCCACTTCTCTCTCCAGCTATGAGTTAAATAACAGGACAGATTGGATTCTGTAGTTTTGTTTGGTAACCGATATACAGCAGAAAGTAATGACAATCTACAGCGGAAAAATCTGCCCAATCAGTCATGTATCTTTCGAGACATGATCGACCAAGCGTGTGTCGCGTATAGCACTTAACTGATTGATTTAGAGTAACTTTACCAGTTTAACAGTTCTATGGTTTTCAAAAATTAAATTGAGTTTGAGAGACATGTAGCTATTCCATGATCTGTTTCGCAGATATGAGATTATTTACTTCGCAAAAGCAGATGTGACTCGCAAAAGAAGATCATCTGCTTCGCAAATACCAGATGATCAGTTTCGTAGATGTGAAATACGAAACATATTATGGCATAGACACATGTCTCCCCATCTCAATTTAAATTCTGAAAATTAAATTGTGTAAAGTTAATCTAAATAAGTGTTCTTAAAGCCTCCAGTTGCATTTTCAGCTTTTTCGTATATTTTTTACTCGTGTAATATATATATATATATATTAATACTTCAGATCCTATTTGACAGAATTAAATAGTTGGCTGCTTAATAATGACCGCTGTTTGAAAAATCTAAATCTATATATATATTCGGGTTTTCCAACCAGCGCTCATTAGTAAGCAGACCACTGTTTAAATCTGTCAAATAGATTCTGAAGTATTTTTTTTACCCGAGATTATGTAACACTTTGTTGGAATGACTGCGAAATTTTACGCGCATCCATCAAATATTTTGCATTAAGATCAATTGCAAACCGATTACTGCAATTTTCGAAATACTTAGGTTTTTGAAAAACTTTCTTGCTGCCGAAAACGGAGTTTTGTGTGACACGCGCAGTGCAAGGCCTGTTTAATGTCTCCTCAAGATTACGAACATTCGAGGTGATCTACCACCAGTAAAACATCAGAAAGTACAGAAAATATTCATGAAAATTATCCATACATACCATAGTCGAGCAATTCATCGGACCTTTCACGTCTATTGACGGAGTTCTATCTATCTATCTATCTATCTATCTATCTATCTATCTATCTATGTAAAGCCTAAAATTATATGTTCACTTATTCTGTATTTATTATGATTTTACCGCCAGTACATTCACTCTTCATTGTAAAATCTCATAAAGAGGGGTAGAAAATCCGCAAAAAATTCAGAGGAGACAAAGGATAAGTCAATATTTAATATTATTAAAGTTATATATATATATATATATATATATATATATATATATATATATATATATATATATTTTCAGAGATCGAGAGAAGAATGAAAACAATAACAAAAAGAAACTTTAATAAAAGTGAAACGTTAGGTTGAGATAGGTTTTCCTATTTTGTTTTTTACTTTATTTTTCATGTCGAATTTCGTTCCATATATTCAACTCATATATATATATATATATATATATATATATATATATATAGTACTGTGCAAAAGTATGAGGACAAGAACTATTTTAACTTCTATGAGCCATATTGACAGAAATTAAACAATTTAATTAATTTTATTTGATTGACTCAACAAATGCTTTAACAAGAAAAAATACTTGTTACAAAATAAAATTAATATTTAGTATAATATTCTTTTGCTTTGATTACAGCCTTCATTCTGTCAGGCATTGACATCACAAGCTTCTTCAATGTATCTAACGGTATCTCCTGCCAAGCAGCTTGCATTTGTTTCCAAAGTGTGTCTTGCGAAGTAACATTAGATTTATCAATTCGATAGGGGGAATAAGAAAAAAGTCCGTCATATCTAAGGATAATGAATAGTTTCAAAATAACTTCTTTAATAGAAAACAGGAAAAATTAAATATAACTTCTTTTTAATACATTTCTTTTACATCTAGTTTTAAATAATCAATATTTCTTAACAATTTATTTGGCTTTTCACCCTGTATTATAATTTCTGTGAGGTTTTTAGGAAAATCACCCCTGTTCTAATACTTTTGCACACTACCGGTAGTGTGCAAAAGTGTTAGGACAGGGGTGATTTTAAACTTTAGTTTGATGCCTCATAAAATATAAAACAGTTCTTGTCCTAATACTTTTGCACAGTACTGTATATGTTTGCATGTGAGTGAGTGAGTGAGTGAGTGTGTGTGTGTGTGTGTGTGTGTACAGTAAATGGTAGATAGATATTAAATGAACCAGAAATATCGAGAAAGATAGAGGAAGAGAAATAGAAAGAGAAAGAATGAGGCAGATGAATAGAGAGATAGAAAGAAATATAGAAATTCAGTAATGGTCTCTATAGCGAATGTTTAAATGCCGCTTGAAACGGAAACTGTCGAATGTTGTAGCTTGTCTGTTGGTCGAATCATCGGCTTCGAATAAGTCAGTTCGACGTAGTTGTCTGCAGCGTCGGTAAACGATTGGTTCTGTGGTGTTGCTGGCGACGATGGGGACGCCGCTTTAGCCGCTGCTGTAGCTGTTGACGTAAACGTCGACGTCGTAGCCGCAGACGTCGTCGTATTTGTTGATATTAAATCCGACGTTGATATTGTCACCGGTGATTTGCTAGTCTCCCGCGGGGCGTTTACTTGTTGCTGAAGCGTCGAGACTGCTCCAGAGCTTACCCGTTTCTGCAGTGACGCTTTAGCTAGAAGACAGTCTCTTTCCGAGGCACAGTCCGCATCGCTCTCCTTGTGTGAATTATCGATAGATGCCGGACTGGCCACTCGTATTGTCGGAATGGCATTATTCAAACGCATTTGGAAAGGGGCCGTCCGTGTTGATTTTGTTGGAGAGTCCCTGTTGTTCGTGCGTTTCTCTTTTACACTGCATGCACGACAAAAAGTCGTAGAATTTGGCTGTCCTCGACTCATATTGGATTCTCCAGCACCAATTGAAATGTTAGTTAGTGACGAATCATTCTTATTTCTCACACCACCATATCCACTGCCCAAGACCCCAGTCCCGCCAGTGATACCGTCGATATCGCGAATTATATCAAAGAAACTACCGTCTCGTTTTAGGCTGCATAAAGAGTTCGCCGAAGAGGTAACCATTGTCGTCGTAGATACAGCTGTTGAATTACCTACTGTTCCTGTCGCTGGGCTACCGCCTACCGCCGACGGTTCGCAGCAGAAAGATTCTGTCTCGCGTGACTTTCGGTGGAAGGCATTGCGTTTCCAAGAATTGGTCCTCGGATGCGGTTGGTTGTTGTTGGGAGGACGGGAGTTTTTCTCGCGTCTGGTGTTCTTTAGTCTTCGTTGGCGCACTTCTTTGATTTCATCGATTAGCCAAAAGGTACGCAACTCGCCCTTGCCCTGAAAACAGAAAGAAGCAGGAACAATTATGAAATGGCTTTCATTACAATTAAAGCAGGTCGACAACATATAAACGTAACGGAACGCAAAGGACTAAAACAAAAAAATAACAATAGATACAGAACATTATGAATAACAGAATAATTTCTGTTTAAGAAACCCAATGATATCCTGTGTAGGATATATTTCGATATATAAATGAAATTTAATTTACACTAATGGTTTCAGTATAGTGACATATGATATATATATAATTATGTTTTACACAATTTCCTGTCGTCTGTATCTCTTAATAAGTGTTGTCATTGTGCTGTCGCTCATAAACCCTGCAAAATAGGATGTACGTGCGTTACTCTGCCTCTCTTACCTTCAATCTTTCCTGTGAGTATTAAATGCTAAAAACTTTACTAGTAATGCATTGTATATGTTTTTATTATCGATACACATTGAGAATTGTTTTAATATACAAATGAATATCAAAATAATGATTAAAAATGGAAATGAATTGTAAACCATGCGTCTGTGCATGGGGCACTGCTGCCATTTATGGTCAGGTGCCCCTGCCGTTCTCCTCAGTGTTCTTGACAAGCTCCAAAGGAGAGTCTGTAATGTGATAGGTACTGATCAGGCGACTCGACTGCAGCCACTTTCCCATCGTCGAAATGTGGCCTCCCTCTGTCTCTTCTATAAATACTTTCATGGCTTCTTCTCGGATGAGCTTAAGTCACTGATGCCTCCTCAACAGGTGTTTACCCGTGCAACCAGACTGGCAACTGGGTCCCACCCATTCACAGTCAGGTTAGCCAAACGCAGACGACAATTCTACTCCTGCAGCTTCCTCTCTCGCACTTCCCGCCTGTGGAACTCACTCCCGTATTCTTGCTTTCCTGACGGCTACGACCTCCAGAAATTTAAAAGCAAAGTTAATAATCACCTATTAACCAATGGACTCTAGTTCTCTCCCCTCCCCTGTATAATCTTCACGTTCTCTCCGCCCATGTATCTGTCATTGCACCTGCTTTCTCAGCTTTCTATTGTTCCTTTCTAACTAGCTTGTACTCCTCACTCTTTTCTAATTAATCTTTCTACATTTATGTAACCCCCTGCACATCGGTGGCGTTTCTGCCTTGCTCGGGGTGAAATGATTAAAAAAAAAAAAAATAATTTTTATATATTGTTAAGGATTTTAATACCAAAATAAATTTTAAATGATTTTAATATAGAATGAATTTGATATAATATAGAACGATTTGAAAATGATTTTAATATAGGAATACATAGTAAATGATTTTAATATAGGAATTAATTCTAAATAATCATAGCACAGCAATGCATTGTAAATTATTTTAATATAGGATGAATATTAAATGATTTTAATATAAGAATGAATATTAAATATTAAATTTTTACATAGAGATGATTTTAATATAGAAATGCATTGTAAAGGGTTTAATATAGAAACTAATTTAAATGATTTCAATATAGTCAGTCATTTAAGTGCCATACGTGATACACTCTTTGAGCGATCATGTCTTGAAAGAGACATGACTGACTGGGCAGAAGATTATACCGCAGTCGGTTGCCATTGCTTTCTACAGTAGACTGGTTGCCAGCCAAGGTTATAGAACCCAATCTGTCCTCTTATTTAACCCATAACTTGAGGGAAGAGACCGATGAATACCTTTCTCAATGGTATTTGTGCGTAAGCGAATGCAAGAAATTTAACTGGATTTCGAACTCGATATCCCGATCTCTCGTTCGGAGTCCATATTCACTGCACCACAACGTACATCCGCCCACAGTGCCACAACGAACATTCACATCAATGATAGTAATGATTTGTAAATGAATTTAATGTAGAAATACATTACAAACGATTTGACAGAGCTGTATTGTAAATTATTTTAATATTAAATACAATTGTAAATTATATATATGTATTATATTACAATTGTATTATATTATAATTGTACAGTGTAACCCAGATATAAGAGACCCCAATATAAAAGAAACCCGAATATAAGAGCACTTTATCAGGTCCCGACAACTCTCTTACATCAGGGTTACACTATATTATATTATAATTGTATTATATTATAATTGTATTGCTAATTGCGGTTGGATCCCTGTGTCGATCCTTTTTGAGCCTGAAGCCATCTTGCACATATACAAATCAACCACCCGTCCGTGCGTGGAATACTACTATCAGATATGGTCAGGCGCCCCCGCTGTTCATCTCTGTGTTCTGGACAGGCTCCAAAGGAGAATCAGTAATGCGATAGGTAGCGACTTGGCGGCTCAAATCCAGCCACTTTCTCACCGACAGGATGTGGCTTCCTTCTGTCTGTTCTATAAATATTTTCATGGCTTCTGCTCCGATGAACTTAAGTCACTGGAGCCCCTGCCACAAGAGCTTACACGTGTAACCAGACTGGCAGCTGGATCCACCCATTCACTGTTAGACCAACCAAATACAGCCAACAAGTCCAGTCCAGTAGCTTCTTTTCTCTCACTTCCTGCCTGTGGAACTCTCTTCCAAATTCTCGCTTCCCTGACGGCTATAACCTCCAGGAATATAAATGCAATGCCAATACCCATTTTTTAACCACTTGATTCCAGTTCTTTCTACATCACCCTGTATATCTTTTCCTTTCTCTCTACGGAGAATTCTGCAATGTTAGTGTTCATAATCTGGCATCTTGAATTTCAATCACATTAACGTAGCTTTCTTTTCTATAAATACTTACAGGGTAGTTGTTCTGATAAACGTTCCTCTATGGTACTAGACTTTATGAATTTAAGCGCAGTACCAGATTGACGGTAAGGTCTCATTCTTTTACAGTTGAAATAAATAGAAGTAACCGTAAGTTCTATGTTCTAACAATTTCTTTTATCGCACTTCTCGCTTGTGGAACGCCCTCCAGGCATCTTGCTCCCCAGTCAACTTTGATTTTCAAAAATTTAAATACAATATCAATTGTTATTTTTTGTTTTCATAATTCCTGTTACTTTTTATTGTCCTCTCTCTTTAATTGTTGTTGTTTTTAATATTGTCTAACGCTTAGTAACCACTTGCTTCCTAGTGACTTTATTGCCTTCCTTGGGGTAAAATAATTAAAAAAAAATCACCGTAAATTCACTGTAAATAAATTGTCTCTTTGGCTAATTTTTTAATTATTTTTTTATTACGATAAATCAACGACTTCTTCAATATGGCCGTGAATGTTGGACAATATCATCAAAGATGAAGGAAAAACTTGAAGCAATTGAAATGTGGTTCCACAAAAGGATGCTTCGGATATTATGGACCGAGCATGTGAGCAATGATGAGGTTTGGGAAAGGATGGAAATGAAAAGGAAATTAAATTAATCGGGAAGAGACAGCTGAAGTTTATGGGACATGCAGTAAGGAAAGAGGGCTTGGAGAACCTGATATTAACAGGCCAGATAGAGGGAAAAAGAGACAGGGGAAAGCAGCGGATAACATATTTGAAGGGCCTAATCAAATGGATGACGAAACGAGGGTTGTATGGTGTAACGGGAAAGCGTGCTAAGAGCTACCAGGGATAGGGAGACGCGGAAAGCCATGATCATCTACGTCCTGAAAGGACTGTGCACATAGAAGAGGAAGAAACCAATGAAGCTGATAAAAGAAATTGATGGTTAAATTTTGTGCTTTTCAAATTTTATCTGAGATTTTAGAAAGTTTTATCGCTATGAAGTGTGTTGTGGTGCAGTGGATATCGGCTCAGAAAGAGAAATCGAGGAGCTGAGTTCGAATTCCGGTTGGTTTCCTTGCATTCACTTACGCGCAAATACTTATGGGAAATGTACTAATCCGTCTCTTCCCCACAATTATAGGTTAAATAGCATGACAGATTGGGTTTTATAGACCTTGGCTGGCAACCAGCCTACCACTGAAAGTAATGCAAACCTACTACAGGATAATCACCTGCCCAGTCAGTCATGTCTCTTTCGAGACATGATCACCCAAACGTTTATCACGTATGGCACTCAACTGGCTGACTGTATATTCTATATTGTAAAATAAATAACGGGATTGACAGTGACATGGAATTAATAGAAGACATACTGACATATATATATATATACTAGCAGTATAGCCCAGCGTTGCTCGGGTGTAATGAAAGCTTTAAAACTAATCCATGGTCCTGGATTAAAAATATTTGTGTGAAGTTTGGCGAGAATCGGATAAAGGACATACAGACAGATAAACAGACACACACACATAAACATCTCGCCTTTTATATATATATATATATATATATATTATCGATTTTCTGCACTATTGTAAGAACTGCAACCTTGAAACTTCTGAATATCGTTTCTCATGTCGTTGTCTATGAGTGTATCAAATTTGATTAAAATCGGACCACTCCTTCTATAATTCGATTTTTTCGATTATCGATTTTCGATATTTATTGGGGGTACCTCGACACAAAATCTAGCTAAGAACACTTGCAGACGTTTATAGTAAAACTGTGTAAATTTTCAAGAAAACTGGTTCAGCCGTTTCGAAGTCTATAGGTAACGGACACACACACACACACACACACACACACACACACACACAAAGTTCCATTTATAAATAAGTTTAGATTATAAGTAATAATAAAAAAAATTGCTGCAGTTTTACTATAGAAAATCTATTATCAATACTTTAAATGTAAAAATTAAACAAAAAATCATGCAGAGAGAAGCGTTCATTTTCTATGCCTTAATCCGGGAGTATGGTATTCGGTCGTGTTTATCTGATTGTTTGTTTGTTTTTCCTTGGTCAAGATATCTCAAGAGTCACTGGATGGCTTCTAACGAAACTTTTAGCTTCATGACTGGTACGAACTGATTAGATTTTGGGTTCGATCGGGTACTGGAGAAAGTTTCTGAGTTGTTTTTTCTTTTTACTAATACTTTTTGTTTATTTCACATGCCAATTATATGCTCTGGATTGCTTTACGCCATTATATTCCCTGATAGCACTACTTTCCCCATGAAAATATTATTTTTTATAATATAAATTTAATGTTTATTACCCCCACCCATTTTTAATAATCATCTCTTGCTAATCGCTGAAATGATTTCAATATTTGCTTGGCGGAGGTTTGCGATCTTTTACTGCTCATGTTACAAAATCAAATTATGTACATTTTCAATTTAGAATTCGCCAAACTAAATTTCAATGACATGAAATGCCAAACTAAAATTTAATTTTGCTAAATAGAATTCCATTTTCCCGAAATAAAATGCAATTTACCAAATTAAAAACCAATTCACCAAACTAAATTCAATTTTAACATTGTAAAATTCAAATTTGTTAAATTAAATTTCAATTTCACTAAAAACTTAATTACGCCAAACTAAAATTCAAACTGACTAAATTAAAATTTAAATTAATAAAAACTAAAATTTAGTTTTACTAAAATTAAATTAGTCTAAAAAATTAAATTAATAACGTAAAATTAAATTTTGCCAAACTAAAATTCAATTTTTGCCAAATTAAAAATAAGATTTAATTTTACCAATAAAAAATTTAATTACGTCTAAGTGAAGTTAAGTTTCTTCAACCTAAAATTATATTTTTCCTACTAAAAATTTAATTATATTAAACTAATTTTCAATTGAAATCGCTCTCAATCAATAAAATTGAAACTAATTTGCAGTTTTAAATAATATAACATTTAAATGGGGTTGGGGCGGACATAGCAACACGCTTTTGTTTGGTCCGGCTGCCTCGAAGGGCTCTGTATGGAAATGATCTTTCACGTTTAAATTCTTAAAACCAAATTGTATTGATTTAATATGCGAAGTGAGCATTGACATTGTGAATGAAACAAGAAATCGTACTCCTTATGGTAGAATATCTGAAGAGGTGCAGTGTATAAAAGAGAAGACACTTATGCGATGTGGATATGACAATGGAGGTAAAAGTCGAAGAATTGGCGATCTCATTGCTCGAGGAGATGTGCAAGAGAAGATAGCAGGTGGCCAGAAATATTGCAAAAGTTTTGAGTCCATCAAGAATTACCTTAAACAACAAATTGACGGTAAAATATCCTAACACACTAACTCACTCCCACTCTCTCCAACTCTCTCTCTATGTACATCCTAAGTCATCTATCACCCTCCTTCTGACATTTTCTATACCCAATCCCTCAATGTAACCCCCTGCGCTATAGTGGCAGTGGAATGCCTTGCTTGGGGTGACACGATTAAAAAAAATATATATATATATAATTTTGATAAGGTATTGAAAGACAGAAAGATATTGCTAGAAACAAAGAAGTGAGTATTTGATAGTTATGCGATGTCTGTCCTTCAATATGGCAGCGAATGCTGGGCAGTCTTATCAGAAATGAAGGAGAGACTTGAAACAACCGAAATATGGTTCTATAGGAGGAAGCTGAGGATATCATAGACAGAATATGTGATAAACGATGAAGTTTTGGAGAAGGACAGGAAAAAATGATACTTAACATCAGGAAAAGACAACTGATGTTTCCGGGAAATGTAGTGAGGACAAAGGGCTTGGAGAATCTGATACTCACGGGATGGATAGATGGAAGGAGAGAAAAGGGAAAGCAACACGTGTCCTACTTGATGGATTTGAGCAGATGGATGGCGGAGCGGGGTTTGGATAGGATAAAAGGTGAAGGGTTGTGTTGTATCCCGGGGGGTGCGGGGATAAACAGAGAAAGAATAGTGCAAGAAATACCTTTTAACACTGAGCATATATAGAGATTTATTATACCTCAGTACAATAAACCAAATACAAGAGTAAATTTTCGTTTTAAGTCCCGTCGCTTTTCCCCTTCAAATTTATCCAAAATAGCATGACCTCTGCGCAAATGTATATGCTGAACTCAAATCAAGTGTTAGTTATTGAAGAAACTTACCTTTTTTTATCTAAATGTCCATAAAAAAAACGAAATATATATTGCATTTTTCTCTCCCGTAACTCTCACGAAGTCATGTCATTAACTGCAGAATGACGGACTGCTCATGTTATCGAATTTTGGCAGATGCTTTGTCGATTTTTCTTCATTTACTGATACTTCCGGCGATGTACTTCCGGGAATTAAAATAATGCGCTGTTGTATTTCTACGCTTATTGCTCTCAAAACAGGAAGTACATCGACGGAAGTTTCAGTAAAGGACGAACTTCGACCAAAATTGCTGCCTACGTAGAACGTCATTCTGCAATTAATTACATCGTGAGAGTTACAGGAGAGAAAAAGTGCGAGATATAGTTCGTTTTTTATGGACTTTCAAAGCAAAAAAAGTAAGTATCTTCAATAAATAATTGTTGATTTGAGTTCAGCATATACATTTGCACAGAAATAATGCTATTTTGGATAAATTTGAAGGGGGAAAAGCCGTCGGTACCTAAAACGAAAGTTTACCAATATAAGTACACCAACGAACAGTTAACACGAATAACAATTAAGAAAGCAATGTCTCTGTATAGGACGTATGCGTCCGTCTTGAGAAGTAGGCTTCCGTCTAGTGACGTTTAACTCACGTCTAAGGCCGATGGCTGTCGACTCTCGGATAATGACGGATAATCTCGATCACTCCCGTGTAATGATGAAGACTCTCGTATAGTCACGAACACACTCGATCTCTCTCGAGTGCTGTCTCTCTGTAGTTCGTTCCCGTCGAGGTCTTTTATGACCCAGGCCATACCCATTCCTGGGTAAGACAGGATATTCCACCACAACATGTTGTTAAGAGCTGCAAGGGATAGGGAGACGTAGAGGGCCATGATCGCTTAAGTCCTGAAGGGACATGACACAAAGAAGAAGAAGAAGAAGAAGAAGAAGAAGAAGAAGAAGAAAAGAAGAAGAAGAAGATGATATTTATGTATTGGGGACGAGACTATCAAGTAGGTTTAGAAATTTAACGACCTGCATTATGTCATAATAGCTAACGAAAAATATAACATAGAAATCCGAAACTTTTTCTCCTTCTTCTTTGTGTTGTGACCTTTCAAGATATGGGCGTTCATTGCTCTTCACAAATTTCTGTCCTTTAAGGTTCTTAGTAAGCTTTGTCTTTTTGCTATCTTTCCTAATCTCTGTTCTGCTAACAATTTATACAAGTTGGTTAGATAGGTTGCTTTCAGGTACACATGTGATTATTACGATGTTGGATAGAAATCCTATATCATCTACAATTAACTCAAACGAAAAAAGTAAAATTTAACATCCGCAAAATCGAATAAAAAAAATCTGAAAACATTTTGGAAAAACCCAGACTAAGGCAAATTTCACAAGTCAGTGTGAAGAGTAAGATTCTGGATTCTGATTGGATAGGAAATAACAAATTGATCTATGACCCCAGTCAAATTTTCTTAACACCTGAAAAAAAAAAAAAAAAGAAAAGAAAAGATTATGTCGTTTAATCCAATCACGTGATAAAAATTCACTACTTAACCACGGGTCTTGACCTGTCAAATCAGTCCGAGGTGGGGGCGGTAATCTGACGAACTTATTTGACCGGTCAAGTGGTTAAGTAGTGAATTTTTGTTACGTGGTTGGATCAAACGACATACTCATTTTTTTAGGTGTTAAGAAAATTGACTGGGGTCATAGTCATAGATCAATTTGCTATTTCCAATCCAATCAGAATCCAGAATTTTACTCTTCACACTGATTTGTGAAATTTGCATTAGTCTGAGGTTTTCCAAAATGTTTCCAGTCGTTTTGATCCGATTTTTGGGGTGTGCAATTTTACTTTTTTTTGTTGAGAGTTAATTGTTAGATGGTATAGGATATCTATTATCATTATTATTACTATTATTATTATTGTGCTTCTTCCTTCCTTACTTCGTTAATTAGCACGACTTTTACGTCCTGCCAATACTTCATATATAATGAACTATTCTGTTTTGATTGCATGGAAAGAGTTGAAAAATCGTTACTTGGTTTCAGTAAGAAACTGAATCAATGAAAACAAAAACAAAAAAAAATAAAAAAGAAAGAAGTGACGATAGTGATTCAGTAGAATAGAAAAAGTTGTCAATTTTAAATCATTTCATTTGTACCCACTTCTTAAAATGCCTTCATATTTACGATTTGTTACTGCAATTTTTTAAAGTGTTTAGCTCAAATATTTAGCGATGTGATAGGGAACTTTTACGAGTATTGTATTATCGTAGAACTCGTGATGAACTTAATCATTAACTTAAGAATTAAGATTAATCAGAATATTAAAATAAGAAAACTGTAAAATCTTCACGAGTTAAAACTAGTTATTCTTTTTGTTTCTTCGTTACTTAGGTTCTTATCATGAACGTTACACCCTGCCAATAAATGATCTACTGTACCTAATTATACCTAATAAATGATCGATTATTCTGTTTTGATCGCAAAGAATGATAGAAAAGGCTTATCATAGGCGTTGTTTGGTTTCAGAGAGGAGATGATAACGATTTCATATGTTTAACGTCTTCTTCAGTGAAAACCTGTCAATACGAACATTACTTGTTAATATAAAAAACTATTCGTTTCAATATTCTTTCAGAATTTTGGAAGTTTTTTTTGAGTCATGAATTCTGATTTAAAAAAATATTTGTCAGAAATTCTCATATTCATAATCTGCGACGAATTCGAATTATTACATGAGTTGTCTGCCGCTTATTTCATTGACTTAAAAAAATGCTTCCATGGCTCCTACGGATAATACTTATTAGTTTTTAATCATGTCTACAAAAGTTACAGAAGTTATTTTTATTAATATTATTTGTGGTTGAATCATTGTTGATGTTACTAAGTTTCTGTTTTTTATTCTGAAGCTTCATTGATAATTCTTTTATATACCTGTAGCAAGTCCGCTTTTGGAGATAAGGGAAACAAACAACCATACAAATAAAAACAAAACAAAAAAACAATAAAAGTTTCTGGTACACTTACTAAGGAAGAAAGGCTTGGAGAATCTGATACTCACATGATGGATAGAGGGAAAGAGAGACAGAAGAAAGCAAAACGTAACATACAGGGTGAACCCCTAAAAAAACAGAATCCATAAATATTGTAATAAATCTTACAAAAGTCCAGTTATTTTCAAGAAACCTGATGGATTTACACTTAAGTCTGTATGTGTTCATTCCCCAAGTGTTTAGTTAAGTTGGTTGCTTTGAATAAAAGTCACAATATTTCGAAAATATTCTCCAAATGCAGCATTGGAGACAAACTCAAATGTTGTGCAAAATTATAAATTTATTGGACACATTCCTCTTTGGGGATTTCCTAGATGTTTGCTTTGATTGTTGCTTTCAGTTCACCAATCGTTTGAGGGTTGTTCGGGTACACATTATGCTTGAGATACTACCCACAAATAAAAATCTGGGTGGGGGTTCAAGTCCGGTGAGTGTAGTGTGGACTCAACGTCTTCTTCTTCTTCTTCTTCTTCTTCTTCTATGTGCCCTGTCCTTTCAGGACGTAGGCGATCATGGCTTTCCGCGACTCCCTATCCCTGGTGGCTCTTAATATGTTTTCTCCTGTTACTTCACGCAACCTCCGTTCCGTCATCCCTTCAAATATGT
Organism: Ascarosepion bandense; assembly: GCA_037127315.1. Lineage (NCBI taxonomy): Eukaryota > Metazoa > Mollusca > Cephalopoda > Sepiida > Sepiidae > Ascarosepion > Ascarosepion bandense. The sequence continues at coordinate 3,444,497 of JBBBDQ010000485.1, read as the reverse complement.
TATCCGCTGCCTTCCACTGTCTTTTTTTCCTTCTATCTGGCCTGTCAGTATCAGGTTCTCCAAGCCCTCCTTCCTCATTGCATGCAACAGTTGTATCTTCCTGATGCTCACTATTAGTTTTCTTTTCAATGCCATTCTTTCCAACACCTCATCATTGCTCGCATGTTCGGTCCATGATACCCGCAGCATCCTTCTGTAAAAACATATTTTCACTGCTTCAAGTTTTTTCCTCATCAGTCTCTCCTGAAATCGCTCTTTCGGCCATGCAAGGGAGTTATTTGATGTGTGGAGGGTGTCCCGTCTTGCTGGAACAACTGATTATCTCAATCTATCCCTTTATGTTGTCTTAGTGATTTATTAAAAAAAGTTCTGTGTTTTTTCTTTTTTTGGTCATTCCGTACTTGAGGGGCTTGAGCAAGTGTCTGGTAGAGCAGGGTTTGGGCGAAATACCAAGAGAAAAGTGCAAAGAGCAACAAGGGATAGGAGAATGTGGAGGACCATGATTGGCTACGTCTTGAAGGGACATGGCATATAAAAGAAAAAGAAGCAAGATTGTAGTTGATGGATGAAGAAAAGTACTAGAAACAAAGACCCATACGCAAAGAAACTGTGTTCACGAATCTCCAAAAGTCTAACCCAAAATTTATTTCATTAACTAACAGTATAGCCCGGCGTTGCTCGGGTGTAATTAAAGCTTTAAAACTAATCCATAGTCCTGGAGCTCAGATTCTTTGGACGTTGGCACGAAAAACTAAAAAGCAATAGTTGTTTCCAGTTAAAGCGAAACCGTAGACTGAAAGAAAAATGAATGGATGTAAGTCAAATTTTGATTTTCTGTTATGGATATCAAATAAGTTTTTTTCGTCGTAAACTGAATTTTGAAGGCTAAATGAGTCCTCTGAGTAAATGGTATCATGGCTGAGACTAAGAACTACAATTATACCTACTTAGAGCCAAACCTGAAGCAAAAACTAAAATAAAAGGGCTGAAAAAATACAGACATACAGGCAGATAAACAGACACACACACAAACATCTTGCCTTTTATATATATATATATATATATTAACGATTTTCTGCACTACTGTAAGAACTGCAACCTCGAAACATCTGAATATCGTTTCTTATATCTTTGTCTATGAGTGTATCATACTTGATCAAAATCGGACCACTCTTTCTATAACCCAATTTTTCGATTATCGATTTTCGATATTTACTCGGGTTACCTCGACACAAAATCTAGCTAAGAACACTCGCAGACGCTTATAGTACAACTGTGTAAATTTTCATGGAAATCGGTCCAGTCGTTTTGGAGTCTATAGGTAATGGACACACACACACACAGACACACACACAGACACACACACACAGACACACACACAGACACACACAAAGTTCCATTTATAAATAAGTTTAGATAGATACAGCCAATCCCAACTTAACGACATGCTTCCGTTGCGAACAAGCTGGTCACTAAGTGAGATGTTGTACCTGACGTCTTGTAATGTCATCTAATTTCTAATACTTTTAATTTATTTCTCCGTGTTCACTGAAAATTAAGCGTAATACGCAGATTAGAAAATCAGATCTATATACTGTACGTTACTTTTTTGTAGACTGCAAATGCGGTATAAGTAATTTTTATTTTCTTATTAATTTATTTATTTTGGTGTTGTTGGATCTTCACTTTTTCTGTGATAATGGACTCGACTTGAGTATACACATACTCCTGCCACAATGAGATCCGTGAGTTACAGTACGAGTACCGTAAGAGGACCGTAAGTTACCGAGAGATATCGAAGTTACACAGAGAATACCGCGTCAGTAGTCATAGTAGCTCTGAGCTCCACTGAGCCAGAATAATATTACACGGATATACTAATTCCAGCACGGCTTCACTTCAAAGACTTGTATAAATATATTCCTTACTAATCGTATTCCTCGATTACTAACCTGCGTTCCAGTTTTTATCTTTACGTTTAATATAACCTTTTTTTTCTGTCTCAAATATCCGTTTTGTTGTTCATTATTTTGTGTGGTTTCTCACTCGGAATCCACAACATTTGGTTAATTTTTCATTTTGAAGAAAGTAAACAACCAGGATAAACCTTTTCTTAAAACCAACAATAAACTACATACGGGTCCTGGGTTTGACGATAAACTGCATCCGGCAGTAAGGCCTATAATTATGAAGTTTTGAGGAACAAGGAACCACATTTAATTGCTGTTGTTCCCAGGTTCCAATGCTGTTGTTCCCATGGTCCCAGCTATGGGCAAATAGTTAACCCCCAAACTCAGGTCAAAGCATTATGAAAGTATAAAAATAGATTGTTACAGTGAAAATTCCAGCAATACTTTTTTTTAGAGAAGAAAATATTAGCAACAATACATTTTAGAAGGAGAAAAAGTATTACCTGCTGTATTTTTTTTATGAAAAAATATATATATCAGTAATACATCTGATTTTCGACAAAACCCTTTTTACAAAAATAGATCAATGAAATCTAGTCTACAAGCTGATTTCTGACAAAGAATACATATTCTATTCATACCCCACTAAATTCTAACCCCTCCTCACCGGGGTGGGGGTGGTGGCAACGTTCTCCTGTCAGGGCTATGCCGTCGGAACTTCGGTTCCTGGTAGGGCCTCCCAGGTCGGATTGGCCTGACACGGCGAGGCCAACGGGGCTCTGGTCATCAAAAGCCTGGTATGCCTGGGCTGAACAGCGGTTAAATGCTCCTGCTGCCCTACAAAATAGTCCAATAGGCGTGTACAACAAGATCACCTCTGCCAAACGCGTGTGAAAGGCGAATGTTCGGTGCCTTAAAACCGAGCCTCAAACCTATGCATGTGGTTGGGGATCACTTGTGAATTTCATATTCCCATGTAACTCCAATGAACACACCGAATCTGCGAAATACAATCACTACTACGACGTCCGCGGGAACCGACGCGCTCGCGGTCCCGGCGCCGCGGGGGTCCAATCAGCGAGCTGGATTATTTGGATTATTAGTTCACGTCCGCTCCTCGCGTTTTTGGTGTCCGCGAATGGCTAGATCATGCCATCGATTCTGCTGCCGATAGACGAGGGTGGATGGCCTTAACGCGCGATGTGGTTAACTCCATTAGAGCCGGTTCAACCGACTTCGGGTGAATGCCGTTAAAAAAAAATTCTATTCATATGAATCTATTCTAAAAATCTTATCGGCATTAAATAACCAATTGAGGTTGATATACCATAAAACAAAACGAACCGAAGCGAACCAAAAATATTGGCTGGTTGGATTTTTAATTATTTTATTCTAATAGATTTTTATAGCTGGTCGTAAATACAATGTCGTCGTCAAGCAGATAAGTCATTAAGTGAGGAGTGGTCGTACGCTGAACTTGCACGCTAAGTCATATCTTCATAATTGTGAATACACAGAAGCAAGGCCGGTACACGAGATCATGTGCGCCTCCACCGAATCTATAATCATCATCATTTATCTAACACACTCATATGGTGCAGAGGGTAGCAACTTTTTGTTGCTGTTTCTGTAACAAACTGTTTTTTTTACGGGGCAGGGTTGTTAGACCTGCACCCAACCCCCAAACCTGGAAGACCGGTGGACCATTCTTGGTCCTTACGCTCACAGCACCTGGTATTCAGAAATGGTAACCCATTTAAGTACTGACCAGGCTCGATGTTGCTTAACTTCGGTGATCAGACGGGAACTGGTGTATTCAACACGATATAGCCGTAGACAATATAATCTATAATACGCCCCCAAAATTTATGATTCGAGCCTCTCTATACTACTACTACAAAATATTTGATAAGGTCGTATTCATATGAAATACGAATTTGATTGTAATATATTTATTTACAATTATGGATCATAAACAGTACAGGCAGACAATTCAACTATTAATTGAAAATAAATACAAGGTATTTAAATACAAATTAGACATATGTAAATGATAAACCATTCCATCTTTAATAAATTAACAATGTTCCGCGGCAATTTTGATTTCAGCTTGAGATTTTCTGGGTTAAAAGTTGAATAATTTTAACTCATTCAACATTATGGTTAAAAAGCGTAAATTTTACAGTGTTTTTCAAGACTTAAGACATAAGCAAAAAAAAAAAAAAAAAATACATGGATAAAGAAAAGAAATGCAATTTTTTTCATTTTTTAAAGAGTTAGTTGTGCTTGGTTTAATTTATAATGTATATAAAAATAGGTACAAATTCAAAATGTTGATAAGCTAGCGAGGGTAACAAGGAACTGATCGGGGCTTCCAATCAAGTTTGTTCCACCGGGGACTGGAGTTTCTGAAGTAGTACTCAACGACCCTATACGAACGATACATGGCAAATGACCGTCTGCTTACCTTCATACTGACGAGTCCCCTTTCTTCTAAAATGTAACCACCAAGTTTATCCAGTAGAAGTTTAGCCTCTTCACTGCAGTGGATTTTCAACGCTGTACAGAAAAAAAAGAAGATTAATAACAGATAGTAACAAATAGGCAGACAAATACAAATGGAGTTCCTGGAACATGTAACGAGGAAGAAGGGCTTGGAGAATAGGATGCAACGCATAACATACTTGGAGGACTTGAAAAATGGATGGCAGAGCGGGGTTTGCGAGGGTAACAGGAGAGGGGTTGGTAAGAGAACTAGGGATAGGAAGATGTGGAAGGCCGTAATCGCTTACGTCCTGAAGGGACACGGAACACAGAAGAAGTAGAATACAAACAGAGAAGACGATTAACATAATAAAACAATTTTGCCATCAACTGTATTAATCTTCTTGGATATATCAGTCAGTTCAGTGCCATACGTGATACACGCTTGGGCAATCATGTCAGTAAGAGACATAACTGACTGGGCAAAAGATTTTTCCGCAGTAGGTTGCCATTACTTTCTGCAGTAGACTGGTTGCCAACCAAAGCTATAGGACCCAATATGTCCTGATAACCCGTAGCTGGAGGGAGGAGCAACAGACTAATACCTTTTCCAAGCGTATTTGCGCATAATTGAATGCAACGAATTCAACGAATTCGAACTCGACTCAAAACGAGAAATTGGCGAGCTGAGTACGGATTCAAATTGAATTCGTTGCATTCACTTACGCACAAATACCTTTGGGAAAGGTATTAATCCGTCTCTTCCCTCCAGTTATGGGTTAAATAATAGGACAGATTGAGTTCTACAGCTTGGCTGGCAAATACCCTTGGGAAAGTTATTAATCCGTTGCTTCTCTCTCCAGTTATGGATTAAATATCAACATCTATGTGTATATAACAAAATATATAACAAAATGAATATCTAAACTTATTTATAAATGAAACTTTGTGTGTGTGTGTGTGTGTCTGTGTGTGTGTGTGTGTGTGTCCGTTACCTATAGACTCCGAAAGGGCTGAACCGATTTTCTTGAAAATGTACGCAATTGTACTGTAAGCATCTGCGAGTGTTCTTAGCTTGGTTTTGTGTCGAGGTACCCTGGATAAATATCGAAAATCGATAATCGAAAATATCGGGTTATAGAAGGAGTGGTCCGATTTTAATCAAAATTGATACACTCCTAGACAAAGACATAAGAAACGATATTCAGAAGTTTCAAGGTTGCAGTTCTTACAATAGTGCAGAAAATCGATAATATATATATATATATATATATATATATAAAAGGCAAGATGTTTGTGCGTGTGTCTGTTTATCTGCCTGTACATCTGTATTTTTTTCAACCCTTTTATTTTAGTTTTTGCTTCGGTTTTGGCTCTAAGTAGGTATAATTGTAGTTCTTAATCTCAGCCATAATACCATTTACTCAGAGAACTTATTTAACCTTCAAAATTCAGTTTATGACGACAAACCTTATTTGATATCGATACCAGGAAATCAAAATTTGACTTACATCCATTCATTTTTCTTTCAGTCTACGGTTTCGGTTTAACTGGAAACAACTATTGCTATTTAGTCTTTCTTGCCAACGTCCACAGAGTCTGAGCTCCAGGACCATGGATTAGTTTTAAAGCTTTAATTACACCCGAGCAACGCAGGGCTATACTGCTGGTGAGTTAATAAATAAGACTTGTAGCACTAAAGTATCATCATATAATAATTCTGCTTGTTCCTTCCTTAGTTCCTTCGTCCGTTACGCAACTTACTCTCTATACGAGCTTTTTCTGACCCTCTATCTTTTTAAACGCTACACTCCCCAGCCTTTGTCTCACCTTTGCCAAACGGAAGAATGATAAAGATTGAGAGAAAAAGAGGAGAGAGCCTATAGCGTTATCGTATCAGTAGCAGCTTAAGCTAGTGTTTATAGCAGTAATTGTGTGTGTGTATATATGTGGGTGTACTGTACAATATAGTAAAAATAGGTAGGTTTGTTGTCGTACTCCACGATCTAATAACGAAATTTCTGGCCTCTCCACACTTGGCCATTACTCAGTTGGTCTTTTCTGTTTACAGTGGATACAGTAACCATGAGTTTTCAGTAATAAAAAAAAAATTTCTCTTTGAAAATCTCTCACAAAATAGCGTACAGTATTTTGGTTATGGTCTGTGCATATATTGCTTAATATAATATAAGATTACAGTAAAGTAGCTTCTATGGACATTACTTTTATAGTTATTTTAATAAAATAACATACTGTGTTATCGTTATTTTATTCCCAGACCTTTATGTTTGAAGATGTTACTACCATTTGTAGTATGACAAAGTAAAATATTTCCAGGAAATCATAATTATCGTTTTGTAGAAATTCCACGGGTTCCGCTAGTTATTATTATTATTTAATAATCGCTTCACTTTAAGCAAGATGGTACCGCCACCGGTGCGCAGGGGGTTACAGTGAGAGAAGAAAAAAAGGGAGAACAAGTTACTGGGGATGTTGAATGAAAGGTATGAGAAGCAAGTAAAGAGCAAGGAGTTCCACAGGAGGGAAGTGCGGGAAATGTAACTGGGGGAGTAGACGTAGCGGTTACATTTGAATATTTTGATGGTAAAAGGGCGGGCCCTAGTTGTCAGTCTATTGGCACGATTAAATTCATGTGGTCATAGCACCAGGGAAGGAAGTTCGCAAGAGCAGAAACCGTGAAAATATTTGTAGAAATGACAGAAGAAAGCCACATCCCGCCGGTGAGAAAGTGACTGAATTGGTTACATTGTAGATCGTTCTTTGGATTTTGTTGAGAACACCTAGATGAATAGCAGGAGCACCCGACCAGGTATGTCAACAGTATTCGTTGCACGGACTAATGGTAGATTTGTAAATATACAAGATGGATTCTGAAAAAAAAAAAAGTAAAAAAAACAAAAAAAAAAAAACACCTGGCTTGACACAGTGACCCAACCTTAGCAGTAGATGTAGCTATTGATTTGAAGTAGTTGTTCCACTTGTGGTCGGTTGAGAGAGTGAGGCCGAAGAGGCGTAGTGTGTTGCTTTCTGGAAGACTAGTGTCGTCCATACTGATGGAAAGTAGAAAAGTTTCTCTGTGGTAGTTAAGAGAGAGTGGCCTCGTTTTGGAAGCATTAATATTTATGAGCCATTTCTACTCTAATCCATCAGAGATTAGAGATCCTTTCCAAGAGCAGCCACAAAATTTGCTTCATCTGCTTTGAAAGATTTCTCATGAGACGGGAGTAAATGGTGGTGTCATCTGCATAGATGCCTACCTGTGAACTGATTACATCAGGAAGATCATTGATGAAGATCAGGAAAAGCGTCGGACCAAGCCTTGATGGTAGTTAGCATATTAGCGGTAGACCTAGCGAAACGGAAACCGTACTGCATGTAAGAGAATAAGTTGTTGGATGCGAGATGATGAACCATTTCAACATTGATAATAACCTCGAAGACTGTCGAACAGCGGTAAGAGACTGATAGGGTGATAATTAGTGAGCTGTCCAGAGTTTTTAAAAACATTAACTATAGAGAACTTCTAACAAGCAAAAAAACTAACAAAGAAACAAATATAAAATTCTTACAATGTAAAAATATTCTATGGCTTTAAATAACCTGAACAGGGCTGATAAGTCGTAAAACAATCAATGAAATAAAATATTGGAAAGCAACGTGACATAACGTAATATTAAAATATATGATATCCCATAATAGTCAAATCAAGATCTGAGGCATTTCACGACTGGGTAAATTATTTTTGTTTTTAGGGTAAAACGCTGGGAAAAGGCATTATAAAGACAATAATAAGAATATTTATTTAATTAGTATGGTAGTGAGGAAAGGTTGGTCTACAGAGAACATTTATCCACGTGTTCTTTGAGATAAAAGCGTTGGTTGAAATAATTCAGGGACCCCAAAGAGTCGTGAGTTCAATACCTGGTTACAGCAGAGGTGCACAAAATATACTTGGCTAGTTGATTTTCTAAGCGCCGAAAGGCCGAAAGAATGGGGTACCCAGTGGGAATCGAACTCGCTACTTACTAGACCAGCTTACTAACCATTACACCAGGCCGAGATGACCCCACAAAAAAAAAAAAATAATAAAAATAAAAATAAAAATTTGGATAGTTGAGTTAACTAAATAGAAATGACTGAAATATTCAGATAAGACATAGTACGTGGAACTAGAACAATCTATTCCGGTGGATAAAATAAAAGGTTCAGTTCAAAATTCCATCGGATATCACCGGAGCGTAAATACCTATGGAAAAGGTATAAATCCATCACTTCTCCCTCCAGCTATAGGTTGAATAGCAGGGCAGATTGATTCTATATCCTTAGTTGACAACCAGCCTACCGCAGAAAAAAATGACAACCTACAGTGGAAAAATCTGTGTAGGCAGTCATGGATCGAAAATAATACGATAAGCCAAGCGTGTATCACGTATGGCACTTAATTGGCTGACTGAACCCTATTAGAATTGAAGCAGACCTTGGTTGACAACCAGTCTGCCTCAGAATTAATGCAAAACCTACTGCGGGAAAATCTGCCCAGTCAGTCATTTATCTTTCCAGACACGAAAACCCAAGCGTGTTAAGTGACTGAGTTATCAGGTCAGTCAGTCAGTTAAGTGCCATACGTGAAATACGCTTGGGCGATCATGTCTCGAAAGAGACATGACTGACTGCACAGAAGATTATCCCGCAGTAGGTTGCCATTGCTTTCTGCGGTAGCCTGGTTGCCAGCCAAGGCTATGGAACCCAATCTGTCCTATTATTTGACCCATAACTGGAAGGAAGAGACGGACTAATACCTTTCTCAAGGGTATTTGCGCGTAAGTGAATGCAATGAATTCAATTGGAATTCGAACTCGGCTCCTCGATTTCCCGATATCCATTGCACCACAACGCACATCCGCAGGTAAGTTAGTAGATGAAAGAGTTCCACAGGCGAGAAGTGCGAGAAAGAAAAATACTGTTGGAATAGCTAAAAACTTCACCATGTAAAAAAAAAAAAAACGAAAACAAAAAAAACAAACAAACAAAAAAACTTGCTGGTGAAACCAGTCAGTCAGTTAAATGCCATACGTGATACACGCTTTGGGCAATTATGTCTAGAAAGGGACATGACCGACTGGGCAGAAGATTCCTTAGTAGGTTGCCATTACTTTCTGCGGTAGACAGGTTGCCGACCAAAGCTATAGAACCCAATCTGTCCTGTTATTTAACCTATAACTGGAGCGAAGAGACGGTATTTAAGCGTAAGTGAATGCAAGCATTATCAACTGGAATTCGAACTCGGCTCCTCGAATTTTCGTTTCAAGCCGATATTCACTGGACCACAACGCATATCCTAGCACCAGAAGTGATGATTTCGTGTTTTTTATACTCCAGAGGGGAGTTTAGGGAATGAAATAATAAAAGGATATTATTTATATTTGTTTACAATATGATGGACAACGCATGAGTTGCATAATATCTAACACCATCAAATTAGTAATTTTAAACATTTCTAATAAAGATATATAAGTGCCGGTATACATCTGTGATTTTGGTATGGTATGTGACCTACCCGGTTTGAATATGTCCTACCTCAGTAAGAGTATATTTATAGATATAGGTATTCGGTTATTTGTCTCACGGAGGTTTTTTCCGTCTGAATCTATCCTGCACATTTATAAATCTACCATCCGCCCGTGCATTGAATACTGTTGCCATATCTGGTCGGCTACCCCTGCTATTCTCCTCGGGCTTCTTGACAAAATACGGCGGAGGGTCTGTAATGTGATCGATACCGACTTAGCAGACCGCCTGCAGTCTCTCTCTCACCGGCGCGACGTGGCTTCCCTGTGTCTCTTCTATAAATACTTTCACGGCTTCCCCTCCGATGAACTTAGATCACTGGTGCCACCTAGGTTCGAATTTGCACGAGATACTAGATTAGCAACTAGATCCCACCCTTTTACAGTGAAACCGATAAAATGCAACCGCAACTTCTACTCCAACAGTTTCTTTTCTCGCACTTCCCGACTGTGGAATTCCCTTCCACGTGACTGCTTCCACGACGGCTACAATCTCCAGGACTGCTTCCACGACGGCTACAATCTCCAGGAGTTTAAATGTAAGGTCAATAGACACCTCCTAACACACTAACTCGCTTCCATTCTTTCAAACACTCTTCCCATCCACCCAACTATCTATCACCCCCCCTCTTCTGATATTTCCTGGGATTTTAACCACTCTTTCTATTTACCTTCCCCTATGTAGCCCCAAGCGCAATAGTGGCAGTGGAATGCCTTGCTTGGGGTGAAATGATTAAAAAAAAAACTTTCTAAGATGAGGTAGTATTTACACTATTTACATTATTCGGACTATTCTCTTCATCTTTGTTGTCATTTGTAAGACGTTTCGGACGTTGTACTCTCCGGACTTCTTCAGGTGCTAGAATTTTCGAACCGAACCCTTTATTACAATCACCAGGATATATCATTCTCATTCCTTGTGTAGATCTCTTTTTTGGTAGTCAGAGCTCGGTTCCAAATTCCTAGCACTTGAAGAAGGCTGGAGCGCACAACGGCCGAAACGTAGTACAAATTGCAACAAAGATGAGGGCAATTTTTGGCTATTTATTGAAACATTTATTTAATTTTAATTTATTTAATTGTTACCAGCATTTCTTTAACTGCCTGTTACTAAATATCTGATGTGTGTTATGGTGCAGTGGATATCGGCTTGGAACGAGCAGTCGGTGAGCCGAGTTTGAATTACAGTTCAGTTCTTGGTATTCACATACGCTCAAATACCCTTAGGAAACGTATGAACTCGTTGCTTCTACCACTTGCTATGTATTAAATAGCAGGACAGATTGGGTTTTATAGCCTTGTTTGGCAACCAGTCTACTGCAGAAAGTAACGGCAACCTATTGCGGGAAAACCTTCTGCATGGTCAGTTATCGCCTAAGCCTGTATCAAGTGTGGCACTTATTACGTTAACTATCTGTTACTAAACATGCTAAAACAGCATCCTTTAATTGAGCAAGTAGTTATGTAACTATCTGTTACCAGAGAGTTATATTACTTCTTTATAATACACTTTTTAAGTTGGGCCACATACAATACCAATAAAAAAATTTCGTACGCTATACTGAAAAGGTAGGCCACATACTGTAACGGCACCAAAACATTGTATATTTAAGATCTAAATATAAGCACCCCTTTGAGAATTTTACCAGCACCAATTGTTTTACAAAACAATTTTATTGTAAAACATTGGTTTGTATAGCAACATATGATAGGCTGCATATATTACAAGAGAGATAAAGAAAACAAATTACAAGAGAGATAAAGAAAACAAATTTCTACTGAGTAATAGACAAAAACGCTAGACATGAAACCAAGAGGAAAAAATCATTCTCGAAAAAAATTTAATCTAATTCTAAATTCGTTTTTCTTTTCGCAAACAAACCCCATATCTCGGGGTTGTCTTTTTATTTAGAGAGAAAGAGAGAAGAAAATGGGAAAAGAAGACAAAATAAAAAAGAATGAAGAGTTATTTTAAAATATTACAAAATAGGACAATATAAAAATGTAAAATATATTCTGTTGTCGACACTTCAACATCATTAAAAAACGATTTTGTTATTGTTTTCAGAAGGTTTCGAATTTATTTATTTTTTTATCTGTACTTATAGAATTTCCTGTTTCGGACATTACTTCATTGTTTGTGGTTGATATGAGAGAATAATGGAACCATTTTATCCACTAAAATCGCTTCGCACATTCAGTGGTTTTTAGTTTCAATATATTTATCTGCTTATTTCCATCAGAAAGACTGGTGAGTGATATGACTAAACGAAACGTTTCAAGCCTTACATTTGATAAACAGCCATTAGTTTCCATTTAAAGATCTTATAAAGCAGTTCATGACAACAAAAAGACATTTCTTTATTCATGATTCTTTTTACTGAGACCTATTTCCACAGAGTCATGGTGTCATTTAAACTATCTATGCAGTGGATATCGGCCCGAGACGAGAAATCTGAGAGCCGAGTTCGAATTCTGGTTGAATTCATTGCATTCACTTATGCGTAAATACCTATGCGAAATGTATTAATCCACCTCTTCTCCCACCAGCTATATGTTAAATGGCACGGCAGACTGGTTTAGATAGGCAACCAGTCTACCGCAGTCTTCCCTCTATCCATCCTGTTCGTATCATATTCTCAAAGCCCTCCTTCCTTTTACTACAGGAAAATATTCTGTCCAGTCAATTATGTCTCTTTCGAAGCGTGTATCACGTATGGCACTTAACTAACCGATCTATCTATCTATCTATCTATCTATCTATCTATCTATCTATCTATCTATCTATCTGGCATAAAGACTTTACAAATATATGAATTTAGTAACTGTTATGAGACGAGGTAGAATGTAGTCTGCAATTAATGATAATTAAGATTCAATATATATATATTGTGTGTATTTTGGCAGCATTTTTTCATTAATGCAGGTTTCATTGAATAATATAGACAAGTTTTGTCTATTAATTTTGTGTAGGATCCGTTCATACCGTCTGATATACTTGATGGTGATGTCGTTAAAAGACAACAAAAAATCACAGTATTTGTTGAATTTTTTATCAGGTCTAAGCTTTCGGCTCACATAAGCCATTATCAAAGAGTAAATAATAACACACAGTAAACATAGAACATTTAAGCTATTAACAATAAAGATAATTGAATTGAAAATATAAGTCCATCCCTACCGTGGCGGATGGCCGAAGACAGTGACAAAATAGTGGTGTTGTGGTCCCTGGTCTGATTACAGACATTTGAGTACGTTGTTGGAAATATCGAAATTGATTGTATTCAAACCAGGTTTAAACTGTTTAATGTAGAGTGCTTCGAGGATTTTTAGTTTCTGCTTATTATTTTCTTGTTTGAGTATGTACGTGTTATCAACAAGCGTTTTTCTCAGAAGTGTGCGTTGATAACCGTATACCAACTTTTTTTCTGTTGTTTAGCGCTTGAGTGATACCTATGTAAGATTTGTTTTATTACGTTTTGGGGTTTACAGTTTATATATATATATATATATATATATATATATATATATATATATATATAACTGATGCATTTTTTCTTAAATTTTCTCTTTTAAGGGAGCGACCGTTATTTTTATTCGTTTTTTTAGGTCTTTGTGAATCTCATTCGTGTAAAATCCTTCGTTAATAAAGATAAAGACAGAAGCTGACAATGGTTCCCCTGAAATAGGCCATACTTCCGATTCACCATGAAATAACGTGTCTGTCTTAATTTTTCTTATATATATATATATCTTGCCCTTTCTCTGACACCACCTGTAACTGGTTCTTCTTTCTCTTTGCTCTCCTGCTGCCTAAACTTTTACTCTCTTATGTAGCCCCCTGCGCATCATTAGCGGCACCGCCTTGCTTGGGGTGAAACGATTAAATAAAAAAATTAAATTACTACATCCAGGGAAGCAAGAAGGAAGGGATTTTCACAGGTGGGAAGGGCGAGAAAAGTGAGTAGACGTGGTGGTTACATCTAACTACTTCAAATATAAAACAGTGAAGCCTAATTGCCAATATAGTAGTAAGCATAAATTCTTATAGTCAGGCACCAGTGTGAAAGCTTCTCAAAGCAATTGCCATGAAAATATTTGTAGAAAAGACAGAGGGAAGTCACATTACGTCGGTGAGACTTGGTCAGTATTGATTACATTACAGACCCTTTCTTTGGATTTTATCGTGACCCTCGATATGAATAGCAAGAGAACTCGGACCAGATATCTAAACGTATTTAATGCACGGGTGAATGGTGGATTTATAAATGTGCAAGATGGATTCTGACGAGAAATCTGCAGAAAGATGCTGAGAATACCACGAACGAAACATGTAAGCAACAAAAGAGTTTTAAGAAAAATGAGAATGAAATGGTTGTATATGGATTAGAAAGATCGACTTGATGTTTTTAGGATACATAATGAGGAAAGAGAGCTTGAAGAATTTGACACTCACAGGGTACGCTGTAAGCAAGAGGAGCAGAAGAAAAAAGGTATAAATTATTCATTGTTTTACTCTGTTGTGTAAATGAGTGACAAAACAAGAAATGGTAGACAGTATTTACATTATTCGGACTATTGTCCTCCTCTTTGTTACCATTTGTACGACGTTTCGGCCGTTGTACGCTCCGATCTTCTTCAAGTGCTTGGAATTTCGAACCAAACTCTTTATTACAATCACTGAGGTATATGAATTCTATTCTTTGTCTTCTCTTCTGGAAGTCATGAGTTATCTCCCTCTAACCCTGTAAGTTACTTGTTCACCACTGCTGTAGCCCGGTATTGAACTCACAACTCTTTAGGTCAGGTCACAGGAACTAACCAACATCTGTATTCACTGGGTCATGTGTCCTTAGCACCTGAAGAAAGCCGGAGCGTACAACAGTCGAAACGTCGTACAAATGTCAAAAAAAAAAAAAAAAATGAGGACAATTGTCCGAATAATGTAAATACTGTAAATACTACCTCATCTCAGAAATATAGACAAATACTAAAGAATCTGGAGGTATAATTATGGATTAAACATTGCTTAAAGGTGCAAAAGATAGAAAGTTGTCGGAAACTATGATCAGCTACGCCTTGAATGGACGTGGCACACACACAAAAAAGAACATATGTTGATAACGAGATAATTGAAGTAAATAAAATCATACATGAATGGAATCGTTTAAAAGGTCGACACAAATATAAATTGATTCATACGTGGGTGCCTTCCTGATAATTCCCGTTACAGACACGAGTTGACTTCGATTTTGATTTCCGGTAATTATTTTTTTTTCTTATCATTACTTACACTCTCCATTACTCTCCATTCGTGATGCTGTGTTGACTGTGTCCCCGAATAGACAGTAGCGAGGCATAATAAGGCCAACAACTCCGGCCACACACGGACCTGCAAAAAAGAAAGTCAAAATAGACTGTTTTGATATTTGTCTCTTGAAACATTTGTATAACATTTCGATAAGGTATTTGACTCCTTTATAAACATAGATCCTACCCTTTTACTGTGAAACCGATAAATTGTAAACGCAAATTCTACTCCATCAGCTTCTTTTCTTGCACTTCCTGTGGAATTCCCTTCCGCTTACTTGCTTTTCCGACAGCTACAATCTTCAAGAATTCAAATGTAAAGTCAATAGTCATCTTCTATCTCACTAACTTATATTCTCTCTCTCATGCTTTTTTCTCCGTCCACCCCACTCTCATCAGTATTCTCTTCCTTCTCATACTTTCTTCCTGGCACTCACTGTAACCTGTCACACTCTTTCACATCACATTCCTCTTATGTAACCCCCTGCACAACAGTGGCAGTAAAATGCCTTGCTTGGGGCCACACGATCATTAAAAAAAACATAATTATGCTAGTCCCTCCTTTTGTTAACACGGCTCTGCTAATGCCCTGCCAATAGATAATAAATAATAGTCAGTTTAGGTGCCATACGTGATACACGCTTAGGCGATCATGTCTCGAAAGAGACATGACTGACTGGGCAGAAGATTATCCCGCAGTAGGTTGCCATTGCTTTCTGCGGTAGACTGGTTGCCGACCAAGGCTATAGAACCCAATCTGTCCTGTTATTTAACCCATAACTGGAAGGAAGAGACGGATTAATACCTTTCCCAAGGGTATTTGCGCGTATGTGAATACAGTGGATTCAGCTGGAATTCGAACTAAATAATAGACTATTCCGTTTTGATCTCGTAGAAAGACGAAAATGGTATATCAGAGAAACTACCTGATAAAACAAATGAAAGCAAGAAAGAAAGAAGTGTTTAACGTATGTTTCGGTGAGATAGAAAAAAATTATTGAAAATCTTTTCATTTGCACCATCTTACTTAAGATAACAATCCGTAACCACATTTTTATTTGTATCAAAATTGGGGATTTGTATAAAGGACATACAAACAGATAAACAGACACACACACATAAACACCTTGCCTTATATATATATATATATATTATCGATTTTCTGCACTATTGTAAGAACTGCAACCTTGAAACTTCTGAATATCGTTTCTTATGTCTTTGTCTATGAGTGTATCAAATTTGATTAAAATCGGACCAACCCGATTTTTACGATTATCGATTTTCGATATTTATCGGAGGTACCGCGACACAAAACCTAGCTAAGAACACTCGCAGACGCTTATAGTACAACTGTGTAAATTTTCAAGAAAATCGGTTCAGCCGTTTCGGAGTCTATAGGTAACGGATACACAGACACACACAGACACACACACAGACAAAGTTTCATTTATAAATAAGTTTAGATAGATTTGTACATTTGAAAAATATATTAGTAAATACTCTCAGTGTGTTTTAACTGCTCTTTCTCTCATAAACATGAAGGGGGAAATCTGGATGGTTGAACTGGGTGTAAGGAGAAATGACAGAAAAAAGTTTGGGAACCACTGCTTTAAAGCCCATAGAAAAACAACGGATTCTATTGGTGTTGAAACATGTTTGTGCTGGCGTCTGCAATAAGGATTAGCTACCCACCAAAGTAGATTTCTGAGACTGGTGAATACATATATCGTGTTTAGTGAAGCTGCGAGAGCTTAAGGTTTTCTTTTGCTGGCCTCAGCATAACTAAAACATTTTTCTTTTCTCGCATATATAAGATTTTGAACAATTCTGAATGTACTCAGTACACTAAAACAGAAATCCGAATATTTACATTTTAGTTTCAAATAATCAGTTTATCCCTGAGAAGAAGCGCATTGATAAATTTTGACTCGTTTTTCTTTTTCTGTGTTGCTTTGCTTTTTTTTATCAAAAGAGGGAAAACACCGTTTTATCGCTAGAAAACAACACGGCGTGAAGATAAGCGGATTTAGAGAAATTTTGTCTGAGATTCTGATATGAGGAATTATCCTTGTTTGTTATAAGCCCAACTTTTAGACTTTTTACTGAGTGAGGAATTATCATTGCTATACACTGATTTTCTCACAAAGAACTAGAAGACCAGCCAGGATTTATAATTGATTGGCATAATCATAACGCGATGAAACTGCGGTGTCAGAGAAAAAAGATTTTTAAGTCTAAAAAAGGTTAACTTTAGAAATTAAATAAAGAAAAAAGATGCAGGTATAAATGACGTAAGCAGAATTTCAAACTTGACATTTGTACATTTATACAAACTAGTGTTCTGTTAACTCTACAAAAAGCCAGGGATCAAATTGTGATTGTATTTATATTATCAACAGAACACCATTTCTTCTATACAAGATACTAAAAAAAAAAAAAAAAACTCATTAGAATAGATTCAGAGATTTTTTAAGACCTCGTAGAAATTCCTCCCTGGTTAACTATGTTCTCAGGCGTGACTAGTAGTGGTTGTTGAAGCTATTTAATCCATAGTTGGAGGTTTTGAATTAAGTGTTATCCTTCTACACTGGTTGAATTTCGAACTTGACATTTATACATAAAAAAACTAGTGTTCTGTTAACTCTACAAAAAGTCAGGGATCAAATTGTGATTGTATTTTTATTATCAACATAACACCACCCTTTCTATAAAGGATACAAAAAATTTAAAAAATCCTCGAAATAGATTCAGAGTCATTTAATTCCATGTAGGAACACCTTCCTGATTAACTATGTTCCATGAGTGTAGGCGTTCTCGCACACTTGACCAGTTGTGGTTGTTGAAGCTATTTAATCCATAGTTGGAGGTTTTGGATTCACAGTTGTTCTTCTCCTACATTGGTTGTCACCAAACGCTATAAGAGCCTGTCTGTCCTGCTATTTTACCCAGTACATGATTATATAAATGAAGCTTAGATGTGGTACAAGGCCAAAGGTATGGGGTCCCCGGTGAAAATAAAACCCCACTATTCAGTACTTATCGAGGTAGAGAGACAAGCTCGCTAACCATTACACGACATCGAAGTGCTCTTAAAGGTAATAATGACATTCTAAATTTCCAGAAACAACTAGTATAAAACTAGGCAATCTGTAGAAACCTTTGTGCTTATATTCTTTTCAATTTGAGAACGGAAACAAATTCCTTTATAGTATCAAAAAGAATGAAACCATTTTGAAAATTAAATAGAAAACATTTATTTGAGATATTTCCACATCGAAATTCTGTTCTCATCATATTTCTTTTCAAAAGTATGACGTTATTTGACTCTAGTGTTTTTGTTTCTTAGCCATATTCGAATTAAATCACTGCAGTTCCAAAGGTTCCAGTGGAAGATCTGCCAAATTTACGATGAGAAGATTTGCCACGTTTTTTAATTAAAAATATGATTTCTTTTGTTTGAATAAATTTTTGATCGCAGAAAATCGTCTTTCAGTCTTCGCAGAATTTACAGCAATGGTATCAGCCATCATATATCGGCTATTAATATGTAAGGTTATTTTATGATAATCCGGTATGACGCTATCACTACTTAAAAGGTATTTGCAGGTCAGTCAAGTGGCATACGTGAAACACGTTAAGTGCCATACGTGAAACACGTTTGGGCGATCATGTTTCACTGGGCAAAAGATTATCCCGCAGTAGGTTGCTATTGCTTTCTGCGGTAGACTGGTTGCCAGTCAAGGCTATAGAACCCAGTCTGTCCTATTATTTAACCCATAACTGGATGGAAGAGAAGTATTAATACCTTGGCCAAGGGTATTTGTGCGTAAGTGAATGCAAGGAGTTCAACTAGAATTCGAACTCGGCACCGAGTCGATATTTACTGCGCCACAACGCACATCCAAACACATTTACACGTATGTGAATATAATGAAGTCGACTTGAATTCGAACTCGGCTCTCTGATTCCACAATCCTAGTAACAATTCATTACGCCACTGTACGTCTTTACGCCTTAAATGTGGTAATTTGAGAAATTTATATTCCAGTTGAATCCATTGCATCCACTTACGCACAAATACCCTTGGGAAAGGTATTAATCCGTCTCTTCCCTCCAGCTATGGGGTAAATAGCAGGACAGATTGGGTTCTATAGCCTACCGCAGAAAGCAATGGCAACCTACTGCGGGATAATCTTCTCCCCAGTCAGTCATGTCTCTTTCGAGACATGATCGCCCAAGCGTGCTTCACGTATGGCACTGAACTGACTGATAGGAAATGTTAATCTATAAAAATTATTCCCAAAATGTTTTCTTCCTATTTTTTATGATTAGACCAGTCAATTTAAAGAACGTTATCTTTCTCAGGCGATCTATTTTGCAGGTACTACTTTCCAACTGCACTCGAGTACGCGCATGAATACATTCTCTTGTACATGACAACGATGACGATAAAGATCTAGTTTGAAAAGCTCTTGAGATATTCAATGACGTCTCTTACCTGAGTGAATTCCTATTCGTAAGCGAAGCACTTCGTTTGGTTTATAGCTGATCTTGAAAGTTTTGATTGCTGACAGCAGGTGCAGGGACATGGAAGCAATTTCGCCTGCGTGATTATCGCCATTTCGTAATGGAAGGCCGCTGACTACCATATAAGCATCACCTATGGTCTCCACCTTGTATACGTCGTAATTACGGATGATGGAGTCGAACAGTGTGTACAGATCATTCAACAAGGCTACCACCTGAAGTAAAAAATCATAAATTGTAAATCCTTGGCAAAGAACGGTTATATTTTTTTATTTTCTTAATGCTTTTTTTTATCTGCATGCATAATGAAATATAAAATTAACATTAATATCAATTCATCTGAAGTAAGGGGATAAAGCCACTAAGACACATAGTAGACACTAGTAGTGAAAGAGAACGAGAAGATTATAGAACGAACCGGAAACACCAGCCTAAACAGGAAAGAGGTTATTATAATGCAGTAGCACTAATCAATAGAGATTTATGTAGCTTTATTAGGCTTACAGCTATAGGGAGCTGGTTAATTTTTCTTTAATTCGGCCTTGTCTCAGACTCAACCGAACTTCCTACAGCTTACAAGTTTTATGCAGAATTATCATCAGAAGGTTTTCATCAGAAGGTTGGTTGTCGGCAGGTTGGAATTTGTGGAATTGTGTGAAATAGTGTAAGAATAAAATATACATTTTGCATTTTAAAATAGTTATGACCAAAGGGCCATAGAAAGATATAACTCGGATGTAAAGTTGAATAGTATATTCTCGGAAAAAGTAGTACAAGGGTAAACATGGACTGGAGAGTACTTCCTCTAGCATGTGTCCTGACTCACTCATTCACTCACTCTTTGGGTACGACTCAGTGACTCCGCAGAGTCTCTCCACTGAGTTGGTAGCCATATTATAAAGGTGTGGAAGAGTCCATTTGTAGGTAGGTCCCCACAATAAAAATAGAAATTTATTAAAAGAAAAGAATAACACAAGTTGTAGAAGTTAATGTGCAATTAGAGAGTTTAGGGTATCACGAGTTGTAGAAAATGTTCGTAGTAGTAATGTAGGTATTTAAAATGTCCGCAGAAATTTAGAGTTCATGGTTGTGTAGTAGCAGAATGTAAAGTCTTTCTTCCTTCCTCTTTTTGGTAGGTGGCGACAGAGAGAGAGAGAGAGAGAGAGAGAGAGAGAGAAACAAATAAAGAAATTTTACTTAACGCGTCCATTTGTTCTCTCTGGCGGCGTGGAGTGAAAAGGAAGAAAAGAAAATTGCAAGAAGAGGTCGAATGAAACTGGGACGTGCCCTGCGCCCGGGTCGGCTTCTAGAATTTTCTTTCGTTACATTGCCACGAGGTCTTCAGCTAACCGCTCCCATTTGATACGTTGGCGACGTGATTTAAATAGTGAAACTTCTCATGATGCCGGCTCCAGCAGGCCTTTTCACATCTAGATGTGAAAATACGTCATATGTGAATTTGCTGTTTTTAATTCAATCAGGATTCAGAATTTGCTTTTCGCACTGACTTGTGGATTTTCTTAGTTGGGTTTTTCCAAAATATTTTTAGTTCTTAATTTCTCATCCCAACAGGCTAAGCAATCTTTAGCGATGAGAAACTTTATATTTGTTGTGATGGATAGATACAATCGAAAGGGAAGATGGGGTGCTTTTATTTTATCATCACAGGGATAAACCTCTGCCCTTGTTCAGAAAACCAGGGGGAGTGTGAACAGGACGATAAGTGAAACCAGCTATTCACGTTGAGGAAAAAAATAGTCGAAACATTTCACAGTTTAGGCAAAGACGTCAGAAGTATAAAGTCAAAGAAAATTTTAGGAGCCAGAAACACAATCCTAAACAGGAGACATGGTATAAACCCCTAATCCCGTTCAAAATACCATGAAGGAATGTGAAACGGACGACAAGGGAACCTCGAACCTGTCTTGGCAGACCGGCTGCAACCACTCTCTCACCAACGTGACGTGGCTTCCCTGTGCCTCTTCTACAAGTACTTTCACGGCCTCTGCTCCGATGAACTTAGGTCATTGGTGCCGCCTAGGTACGAATTTACACGAGATACTAGATTGGCAACTAGGTCCCACCCTTTTACAGTGAAACAGATAAGATGTAACCGTAATTTCTACTCCAACAGCTTCTTTTCTCGCACTTCCCGCCTGTGGAATTCCCTTCCACATGCCTGTTTCCCCGACGGCTACAATCTCCAGGAATTTAAATGTAAGGTCAATAGACACCTCCTAACACACTAACTCGCTTCCATTCTCTCAAACACTCTCACCATCTAACCAACCCTCATTCTCGGTACCCTTACTCGTCTATCACCCTCCTTCTGACATTCCTTATATCCTTTCCCATCACTTCCCCGACCCTATGTAACCCTCTGCGCTATAGTGGCAGTGGAATGCCTTGCTCGGGGTGAAACGATTAAAAAAATTTTTCCTTGAAAAATAACCGAACATTTGTTTATATTTTCTGTTGATTGTCCACAATTCAATAAAAAACTGAGATTTCTGTCTGTTTATCTGTCTGCCTGTCACTGTCTCTCTTTATATATATATATATATATATATATATATATATATATATATATATAGTTTTTCATAATCATTGAAATCGGGCCTAGATTGAGAAGCCATATGAAAGAAAGATTGTACATCCGAAAGTTATATGTGCACTCTTTTTCATCAGAGAGATAACTTCTATAGCCCAAAATTGTATTTATCCAAACTGAAGATGAAGCTAGCAGATATAGATTCGTAGAAGTCCCAATGAGAAATGTGCTTTCGTTAAAGAGGTAAATCCATCCTCACTCTACCAACGTGAATTCCGTGGTAGAATTGGAAAACGCAGGTTTGGGTTATATAAACCTTGGCAAAACTGGATAAACGTAAAACGTAGTGTCGAAAGGACTGTTCTTCCCATGACACTGCTTTTTTAACTACCTTCTGTCTTCGGTTGAGTTTATTGTTTTTAAAAAGCGCTTCTCAGACATTAAATAAACTTAAAAATATGATGAAAGTGAATTTATAGATATTTTGTTCTTCTGAATTTACAACAAAATTACCCCCACTAATTCGCTAATAAGATGAAACTATGAGGGAAAATGCCCCAAATTTGATAGGTTCTGTTGTCAAAATCTATGTTATGATTAAGTGGAAAAACCAAAGTGTTTTTGATTATTTAATTATATTTTTTAGTCTTTTTTAGAATGTTCGAAATTTTGTTTTTCTATACAAGAAAAACAAAATTTCGAACATTCGAAACAACGGGAGAACTATAAATTAGTATAAATTAGTATAGCAAATTTAAGCGTCATTCTTTTGGTGTAAGTCGCACTAATTTAGAAATTCTTGTAAAAATCAAGAAGCTATCAGAGTTTAATGAAACTTTTAGGACTTATTCACAAATGAATGAAATTATTTAAAACATTTTGCTTCCGAAAATCTTAGTAAAAATATAGTTATATTATATTATATTTTTACATGTATTTCAATGTACTTATTTATGAATACTCGAGAAATTCAATGAAATATTTTTAATGACTATATTAGTTAGAACAGAACTTTTGGAGAATTTAAATCATCAATTTCCTTTTGTAAAATAGGACACCTTATTGCCGAAAATTTGCTCTGGATCATAAATATTATTTAATTAGTAAAGCTTTCAATTGCTTTTATGAATAAGATATATTAAGGAGACTACTGTCGTAAGAATCATTAATTTAATTAAAATAATTTCTAAAATTTTAAAATCCTTTGATATCCAATTTCAGTAACGTAAAAACTATATTAACTCATCATAAATCGTAAAGCTTTTTTAAAGTATTTTGAAAAGAATTTTGAATTAATGTTTTGTACGAGGGTCATTCAATAAATAACGGTGAATTTTTCGGTATAAGGACTTCTAATACAGATAGAAGCTTACTTTTTTTAAATGTTTTTCCTTTACTTCTTTTCAAAGGGATTTAATGTTGCAGATTTAAAAAAAACTGAGAGTTTTGGAGATTAACAAAAATGACCGACTAAGAAGCATGCTCCAGAATTGAATAGAGGTCAGCTATCATGTTTTTGGTTCCTGAAGAGTGCAAACGAGTTGAAATTCATAGGAGAATGTCAAATGTGTGTGGTACCACATGTTTCAGCCAAAAAATGTCTACAAGTAGGCTAAATTGTTTAAAGAAGACAGTGAAGTGTTGAGGATGAAGACAGGTCTGGGAGGCCTACAGAAGTGAGGTCTCCTGAGGTGATCGAATTAGTCAATGACCGCATTCAGTCTGACAGAAGGGTGACAGTGGATGACATTGCAAGGACTTTGAGCCTATCTGTTGGGACAGCACACAAAATTGTCCATGATGACCTTGCCTACTCGAAGGTCAGCTGCCGGTGGGTGCCAAAGATGCTTACTGCAGAGCACACACAGAAGAGGGTCGAGTTTTCCCAGCAGTGTCTCTCCCGCTATGAGAGGCTCGCCCCTTCAGACTTTCACCAGTTTGGTCCCTTGAAAGAGTTCACGAGAGGCACGAAGTTGAAAGTGACGATGAAGTCAAAAGTGCTGTGAGCGATTGGCTGAGACATCAGTCCAAAGATTTTTACACTGAGGGAATACGGAAGATTGTGCACAGATGGGAAAAGTATGTGACACTGTTGGGAGACTACGTTGAAAAAAAGTAAGCTTCTATCTGTATTAGAAATCCTTATACCGAAAAATTCACCTTATTTATTGAATGACCCTCGTAGGTGTATAACATAATATAGATAAGAAAATTTGATAATTTCAAATTCGCAGTTAATCTAAAAAAATGACCTACATTTTGTTGTTAACTTGGTGAAGGAATGGTTTGTTCATTTTAACACTTCCAAAACAAAAATATTATCTTTTAATTATCTGGGAGGACATTTTTTAACACAGTTGATGCTAACCTCCGGAGGAGTGACTCATTGAGACTTTTCAGAATAACGTTTTACGCTGAGATTAAATCTAAAGATTATATTGGATCAGTTGTTAAATGTCGAACCACTGTCGTGCTGAATAGTTTTTTCTCTCAATAATCTATCGAACATATAAGCCAAACATTCGTCCTTGCTTTGAATATTAATGCCACATCTGGTTTTGGTACACCTGCTATTCTCAATAAAAATCCAAAGAAGCATCTGCAATTTTATTGGTCCTGACCTGGTATTTATCTTTCAGTCATTGTAATGTAGTTCCCCTGTGTCTTTTCTCTGTCTGTCTCTGTCTGTCTCTCTGTCTCTCTTTTTTTTTCTCTCTCTTTATATATATATATATATATATATATATATATATATATATATATATATATATACTGGCAGTATAGCCCGGCGTTGCTCGGGTGTAATGAAAGCTTTAAAACTGAACCTCAGACACTTTGGACGTTGGCACGAAAGACTAAAAAGCAAGTTGTTTCCAGTTAAAGCGAAACCATAGACTGAAAGAAAAATGAATGGATGTAAGTCAAATTTTGATTTCCTGGTATCGATATCAAATCAGTTTTTTCGTCGTAAACTGAATTTTGAAGACTAAATAAGTCCTCTGAGTAAATGGTATCATGGCTGAAACTAAGAACTACAATTATACCTACTTAGAGCCAAACCATAAGCAAAACCTAAAATAAAAGCGATGAAAAAATACAGACATATAGGCAGTTAAACACAAACACACAAACATTTTGTCTTTTATAGATGTATATTATCGATTTTCTGCACTATTGTAAGAACTGCAACCTTGAAACGTCTGAATATTGTTTCTTATGTCTTTGTCTATGACTGTAACAAAATCGGACCACTCCTTCTATAACCCGATTTTTTCGATTATCGATATTTATCGGGGGTATTTTAGCTAAGAACACTCGCAGACGCTTATAGTACAACTGTGTAAATTTTCAAGAAAATCGGTTCAGCCGTTTCGGAGTCTATAGGTAACGGACACACAAACACACAGACACACACACACAGAGACAAAGTTCCATTTATAAATAAGTTTAGATATAAATACACTACCGGTCGTAATTATTAGATCACACCAGTGATTTTAAAAAGATGATGTATTTCATACAATATTTTAGTATTTATTGCCAACTGAATAATTTTAAATGAAAATAGAATGGTTCTTTTGTTAATATTGCGCAATAACATGTGCATCAAATGAATTTATAAATATTTCATAATTACGTATATTGCAGTTTCATCAATCAAAGAATGAAGAAAATTTAGGGTGATTCGAACGAGTTCATCTTTGCTTACTTGCCTTGTAAAATTTTGCAAAGTAATAATAACAAAAGAACCATTTTGTTTTCATTTGGCAATAAATACTAAAATAGTATGAGTTACATCATTTCTTTAAAAAAAACTGGAGGGGGAGCTAATAATTATGGCCGGCAGTGTATATATAAACTTTAATGGTAATTTTTCTTTATTTTACATAGTCTCTATGAATCTATGCGCAGTACTAGACTGGCGATGAGGTCCCATCATTTAAAAGTGGAAATGGCTAGATATAACTGTATACTCTATTCTAACAGTTTCTTCTACCTCGTGTTTCACTTGCGGTTTCATACTTCCCAGTCATCTTTAATCTTTAAAAATTTAAATTCAATGTTATCGCTATCTTATGTCTTTGTTAATAGTTGTTCTTTTATTGTTCTATCTGCTTATAGTGTTTTTTTATAATATTCTCTAACACTTAGTAACCCCTTGCTTTGCTTGTGTAATGGTATTCAGTGGATTTTTTTATCCTTCGACCATCAAAGGATAAGAAATCCACTGATAACCATTACGCAACCCGCGCATACAACATCACAGCCTAAATACTTAACTGGAGGTGTAGAGCTGGCGTGATGGTTATGAACATGTGAAATGGAGCCTGTGAAGCTAGTCCGAATTCCGACTGAGGAAGATTCGTGTTCGCCCCACACAACTGACATTGAGAAAGGTTTTAAATTATCAATTCCCAAAATGTTTATTTTCTTCTCCTAGTCCTGTATAACTCAGTACAACCAGTCGCACGAGCAGACTGTCGGCACCCATTGATCTAAAAAGAACATGTCCTCAATTATCCGGTAATTTGATGATCTATTAAGTGAAGAGATAATTAGAATTTTCGAAGGATAGTGTGTCATAAGGATCGATTTAACCTAGTGGTGAACTTTTGAATGTCGGCTGCGTTGAGGGCATTGGGGGAAAAGAAGGAACCGTTAATGTACTCACTTGCATTGGTGTGCTTTCTGCAGAAATTGCTGTGAAGCCACAAATATCACTGAAGTAAATAGTCACTTGTTGATAGCTTTCTGGCTCAACTGGTTGACCGCGTTTTAAAGTTTCAGCAACAGACCTGCCAACAACAAATAAATAGAAAAACCATTAGAGGGAAAATATAAACAAGGGCTAATTTTAGGTTTTGTGATTGACAGACATGCAAAACTAACGGCTCTTCTCAAAGAAACGTTGCTTCTAAAGTCTTTGTTGGATTTAAGAGGAAAGATCAAAATAATGTTTGATTATATTTTTAACTAGCAGTATAACCCAGTGTTGCTCGGGTGAAAGCCTTTAAAACTAATCCATAGTTCTGGAGCTCAGACTCTTTGGACGTTGGCACGAAAGACTACAAAGCAATAGTTGTTTCCAGTTAAAGCGAAAAAATGGTTAAAATCTTGTTATTTTTGTGTCAGCAAGTGGACTATATATTAGCATAGTAAATTTTTAGCACCATTTTTTCGGTGATTAAGAAATTCTTGCAAAATATAAAGACATTGTCATATTTTAATAAAACTTTCAAGACATTTCTTTTTAATCATATCACCCCGAGCAAGGCGGTAACGCCACTGATGTGCAAGGGGCTACATAAGAAAAAAAGATTAGAGGAGATTGAAGAGAAGGACGAACCAGTTAGAAAGTAGCAAGAAAAGGATGGGAATACAGGTTTGTTGATAGTTGTAAAGGTGGAGAGAAAGGAAAGGATATACAGGGCAGTGTGGAAAGAACTAGGATCAAGTAGTTAAGAGATGAGTATTGACCTTGTATTTAAATTCCTGGAGGTTATAATCGTCAGGAAAGCAAGAATAAGGAAGTGCGGGAAGTGCGAGAAAAGAAGCCGAAGGAATAGAATTGTCGTCTGCATTTGGTTGATCTAATTGTGAATGGGTGAGACCCAGATGCTAGTCTGGTTGCTTACTCCAAAATAAATTTAAATTATTTTAAAAATGTTTGCTTCAGAAAATCTTGGTAAAAATATTTTTTACATAGTTTTATGAAAACCCGAGAAATTCAATGAAATATATTTAATGGCAGTATAAGTTAAGAGAACTCTTGGAGAATTCAAATCATCAGTTTGCTTTTGTAAAATAGGACATCGTATCACAGAAAATTTGCTCTGAATCGTAAAATAAAATCACAGTTCAACAAAAACATTATTCAATTAGTAAAGTTTTTAATACCAGTCCTGGTATTTAC
The DNA here is from genome assembly GCA_037127315.1 of Ascarosepion bandense. Taxonomy (NCBI): domain Eukaryota; kingdom Metazoa; phylum Mollusca; class Cephalopoda; order Sepiida; family Sepiidae; genus Ascarosepion; species Ascarosepion bandense. The sequence goes on along the minus strand of JBBBDQ010000485.1, from coordinate 3,416,213 downwards.
CTATAGCTGAGGAGAACACATTCCTCAAGGGGTACTTGGAAGTAATTGAATGTGACGAACCTGACTGGATTTCAAACATGACTCTTCAAATACTCAACCTATTCATTAATCAACCCGTATATCATGTCCCATCTGATTGTCGTACTTAACTAATACTATCTTTCAAATCACACCAAATTCAACACGATCTTCTCCATTTTTTTTTAATCTCTCGTTACTTAGTCCTGGGTATGACGATAAACTACATCCAGCAGCAAGGCCTCTGGTCTGGAGATTAGAGCTTCGAAGAGCATGGAGCCACCTCTTAATTATTGTTATTCCAAGGTCTACTTTGACCTATTCGGGTCCCAGCTATTCAATATAGTGAATTCACAAACAAAACAAAAGGCTGGAAAACTATAAAATACATTTTTATACTAAAAACTAGCAGTATAGCCCGTCGTTGATCGGGTGTAATGAAAGCTTTAAAACTAATTCATGATCCTGGAGCTCAGACTCAGCCTAAAGAATATTTATGTGAAGTTTGGTGAGAATCGGATGAAAATTGTGGATTTGTATAAAGGACATACAGACAGATAAACAGGCACACAGGCAAACATCTTGCCTTATATATATATATATATATATATATATATATATATATATATATAGATAATCAATTTTCTGCACTATTGTAAGAACTGTAACCTTGAAAGTTTTGAATATCGTTTTTTATGTCTTTGTCTATGAGTGTATCAAATTTGATTAAAATCGGACCCATCCTTCTATAACCCGATTTTTTCGATTATCGATTTTCGGTATTTATCGGGAGTACCTCGACACAAAACCGAGCTAAGACCACTCGCAGACGCTTATAGTACAACTGTGTAAATTTTCAAGAAAATGGGTTCAGCCATTTCGGAGTCTATAGGCAACGGACACACACACACACACACAGACACATACACACACAGAAACAAAGTTCAATTTATAAATAAGTTTAGATACCAGCAACACATTTTTATACATAAAATTTACTAACAATACATATTTATAGTCAAATTACAAATAATAATTATTTATAAATAAAGATACTAGCAATAGTTATTTATAATAAAATTACCAATAATACTGAAGCATAGCAAAAAGACCAGCAACATATTGTTATACATAAAAAAAATTACAAACGATACTAATAGCATAATTAACAACAAAACATTTTGTCTGCCGTTGGAGAAAAACATTGCGTTTAAAATATATAGATTTCGGCATTAAATGACCCATAGAGGTGTTGATATGCCGCTAAACAAAATCAACCAAAGCCCAATCTTTTGTTACTGGTAATAAGTATAACAGCTATACACCATAAAACTACTGATGGGAACTGTAGAGTACACTATAGGTCAGTTCAAGGCTGCTTTACGGCTTATCAACCTTTTGTAGATTATTTATAGCCGAAACATATTTTTGTATTGTTAAGTATAATTATTTCTACTTTTTATTTGTGAGTGAATATTTGATTAGGAATTGCTTGAAGTTAATAATGATTTTCAAATACAAATCTTAATATTTAAACCATAGATGGGCACAAGTAGGGGATTAATAGCTTATCGCGTATTTGTGCGCAATCGAATGTAACGAACTCGGCTCGTCGATTTCTCATTCCGAGCCGTTATCCATGACACCACCCAAATACCAAAATGTACAACTGCTGGTCTTACCCAAGTGGTCACCTATTTAGGTTTTGATGCTGAAGTGAGCTATGAATTGCTGATATAAGAATGGAGCACGTATAGAACTTAAACATCTGACGAAGAAACTCGAAGAAGCTTTTGAATAGCGAAGAAAAACAAAACAAAAGAAAGTATTAAGAAACAAGAAAATTTAGTTAAAAATAGAGAAAAATTAACATCCAGAGGTCATATTGAAGTCAAGACGGACAGATGAATCAGTACACACACACTATCGGCCATAATTATTAGGCCACCCCAGTTTTTTTTTAAAGAAATGATATATTTCATATTATTTTTAGTATTTATTGCCAAGTGAAAAATTCTAATAAAAATAGTTTTTTGTTGTTGTTGTTATTACTTTGCAAAATTTTACAAGGTAAAGAAGCAAAGTTAAACTCGTTCGAATCACCCTAAATGTTCTTCATTCTTTCATTGATGAAACTGCAATATAGGTAATTATTAAATATTTTTAAATTCATTTAATGCACATGTTATTGTGCAGTATTAACAAAAGAACCATTCTATTTTATTTACAATTATTTACTTGGCAATAAATACTAAAATGGTATGAAATACATAAATTTTTAAATCACTGGTGTGGCCTAAATTTATGGCCGGTAGTTTATATCTACCTATCTAGGTAGTGTACTAAAAGACAGTGTAACATGCAAACAGAAGGGTGCATTGAAAATAGGGAAAAAGCTTTTTGAAACTAAGCAAAGGGTTAAAACAAAGAAACATTTCTGTAAAAATGAAGAAATACGTCTTGAATATATGTGGTATTGATCCTCCAATATGGCACTGAAAGCTGCGCAAGTTTCTTTCAGACGTAATGAGACTTGAAACGAAAGGGATATGGTTCTGCTGAATACATGCTGAGAATACCATAGTTAGAAAATCTAAGCAACAAGAACGTTCTAAAGAAAATTGGAACCTAAAAGACACTTGTGTTTAAAAGCTGAAAGAGACAGCTAAAATTTATTGGACACATGATAAGGAAACAGAGCTTGGAGAATTTGACACTCACAAGTCATACAGAAGGCGCGAGAGGTAAATAGAAATATTGACTAACCTGCTTAACGATTTTGTGTAAACGGATGGCAGCTTCGAGTGAATGGGCAGTATAGTAGTTTAGCAGTGTTTTTCTTTGTTTTGAGCCAAATGTTTCCATATCAGTATACAGGGTGTTAAAAAAATGATATCCTTTACTTAATCTTTCACTAAATCTGTTGCTCGGAAGGTTGGTTCCCTTTGTAGGGCTAGGAAGGTTTTCTCCGCTAAATATACCTGACACATATATAAGTCTGTCATCCGCCCGTGCATTGAATACTGCCGTCATATCTGGTCGGGTGCCCCTGCTATTCATCTTGGGCTTCTTGACAAAATCTAACGAAGATTTTATAATGTAAATGATCCCGACTTGGTAGCTCAACTTCAGTCACTTTCTCACCGACGTAATGTGGCTTCCCTTTGTTTCTTCTACAAATACATTCACGCTTCTGCTTTGACGAGCTTAGCTTCCTGGCGCCCCCTCTGCATGAATTTACTTCAGCTACTAAACTAGCTGTTAGGTCCCACCCTTTTACAGTGAAACCGATCAAATGTAACCGCAATTTCTACTCTATTAGCTTCTTTATTCGCACTTTCCACCTGTGGAATTCTCTCCTTCCGTATACTTGCTTCATTGAAAACTACAAGCTCCAAGAATTTAAATGCAAAGTCAATTGCCATCTCTTATCTTCTTGACTCACACCATTTCCATGACAACCCTTTTATCATGTTTTTCTTCTTTTACACTCCCCTCACAAGCAACCCTTTTCACACCTGTATTCTTCTCCTCATTCTCTGACTCCCATGTAACATGTGCCTTTTTCTCATCTCACCTGTTCTGCAACCACGTGCGCACCAGCCTTGCTTGGGGTGAAATGAATAAAAAAAAATCTAATAATCTCAAAATTTTAACACTGTGTGTAGAAAAAAATTCAAAATTCTGTAATTTTTGGCTGAATATCTTTAATAGGGAGTTTTCATTATTTTAACTATTCGTATTTATCTTTGTTGTTGTTATCATAACGTTTCAGATGTTGAGCCCTCCGACCTTCATCAGGTGTATATTGATCTGGATAACCTGTAGGGAATTCCGGAAAACCTCTATTTAATCTTACGGGGGTAAACTGTTCTCGTTCCACTTCTCATATATACGGATATTGCCTATCTATTTATATTTTTTAGTAAAATTTTCATTGAGTTATTTATTTTAGAAGTACACACAGTACGCATTGAAATCGAGCATGGCTGATCATGTATGGAAAGAAGGGATAGTCATCAGTTCCTGTGGAATGAAGTGAAAATATTAGACAAGGAAGATCACTAGCGAGTTAAATGTTTGAAAGAATTTTTTTTAATCGTTTCACCCCAAGCAAGGCGGTACCGCCACTGATGCTTATGGGTGGGACCTTGTTGCCAGTCTGGTTGCACGAGTAAATTCTTGTGGTGGGGGCACCAGTGACTAAAGTTCTTCGGAGCAGAAGCCATGAAAATATATTTGTAGAATAGACAGAGGGAAGCCACATTCCGATGAGAAAGTGGCTGGTGTCGAGCTGCCAAGTCGGGACCTATCATTATTACAGATTCTCTTTTGGAGCCTGTCGAGTACACTGAGATAAAAAAACAGGGGCGCCTGATCATATATGACAGCAGTATCAATTCGCGAATAAGCGAGACTATGGAGACTTTCTTAGTAGGCCTAGCATAGAAATAAATACAATATGGGAGCCGTTACTAAAGAAAGATAGAAGACAGCAAGTTTTTAACCGCAGCAGCAGCAATCGAAACATAGATAGCATCAAGAGTTCAAGAGTCAAAACATGACAAACGGACAGCTTCAGTAGAAGTGGCAACCTAACCAGCATTAGGTTAATCTACAGCTTCAGAATTTGAGTTTTGTTTAACGGCATATCAACACCTCTGTGGGTTATTTAATGCCAAAAAGGTGAGGTTTTAAGATGTTGTGGGGTAGTTTTTGCACTGAAGATTATAATCGTGCTATGTCGGTTGCTAATCGACTTCACGTACCCAAAATTTTAGGAACTTGGTAATCTTCCACTGAAAGCTGACTCCTTAGTTTTTGGCTAACTGCCGACTAATATCAACTGCCTTAGTCCAACTATGTTCAAACTGGAACTAACTAGTAGTTCTACTGAACTCCAATAGAATGTTAAAGAACTCCTATGAACTTCCCAGAAATTTATCTGTTAACTTCCTGTTAACTCTTATTAATATAGGCGGGAGAGTCCATTATCTGAAGAATAGGTGTGTGTCCTCAGAACATAAGGTATTTTTAATGTTTGGTTATGGTTAGAAAGGTAATAGTTAGATTTTGATGAAAAAAAATTGTTATTTTTTTATTTTTTAAACTTAAGACATCTTCTAGTCTTGTATTAAAAATGTATTGCTGGTAAGAATTTTTTTTCTTCAAAAATGTATTATGGCAATAATTTTTTTCCTTCAAAAATGTGTTATGGTAATAATTTTTCCTTCAAAAATGTGTTATGGTAATAATTTTTTTCGTTCAAAAATATGTTATAGTAATAAGTTTTCCTTCAAAAATGTGTTATGGTAATAATCTTTTCCTTCAAAAATGTATTGTTGGCAATATTTCTCCTTCAAAAATGTATATTTTTCTATATAAGTCTATAAATGTCTATTTTTATGCATATATTTCTATACAAATCTATTTTTATACTTGTTTTGACCCTAGTTTGGGGGGTAGGTAACAGAGTAGACCTGGAAACACCAGCAATTAAGAGGTGGTTCCATGCTCCTCACAACTTTCCAATCCTTGCTGGATGCAGTTTGCCTTCATACCCAAGACCTTTACAGCTTCAATTTCACTGCAGCAAATTCTCTTACGGGCAATGTCATAAAAGCGATGGTTTGTGAATTTGGTGGCATAGTGGTTGTGGGTTCAAAATCTAAGTCGGGCAGTGTGTACTTGCACTAAGTGGAAAAGGGAGATCAATGACTGAGGTGTACTAAATAAAAATAGAACTAGATGATATTCCTAAACCTGAGCAGTAGAACGACTACAGTCTACAACTGTAGATTAAATAAAGGGTTTAATTGATAATTGCTTGTATGCATCTGAAGAAGAGCGTAAAGCACAACGACCGAAACGTGTAAATAATAAGAAATATGTTTTATGCCTTTTTTTTATCAGTATAGGAAGGAAATGCGTTTTGTAAAAGAAAGTGTGTTTTATGTGTTGGAGTATACACAAACACAATCCAGGAAGGCTGTGTAGATTACAACATGTTTGAGCTCGTTTGTCAGGAAATGGACAACTGTCTTGACTTGAGCCGTGTTAAACACGGCGTGCATACTGAAAGCTTGTAAAAATCGTTCATTCAATCGGTATATCTTTGAATTTGTAATTTCAAATTTTAGCGGACCTGAAGGAGACTAACACCCTCTTTAAATTTGTTGTTTTTACTTTTTTTTTTTTTTACTTTTTTCAGTGCAATCTTATCGATTACACCCTATACTTTCCGATTGACAAAAAAATTTGGAAAAACTTCAATATTTAAACAATTTTAGTGGGGGATCAGTTTTTCATACAACGTTATTGTAAATCGATCCTCCATATTTTTTCGTCAGGAAGGAAGTTTCAGTCAAATTTTCCCCAGAAAACTGCAGGTTTGATGAACACACTCCCGTGTTGATGCTTTTGTTATGATATTTCGGAGTTATCTGCCGTAGGTGCTCACGTGATACATTTACTAATCCAGATAAAAAGCGAGCGGAGTGACTATTCTTTCTCTTCCTCTTAGCTACTGCTGGGTAATTAACCTGAATTTTCGGACACGCATAGTTTTCACTGAGACTGATCATCCGACAAGTAAGCCCGACTTTGCTTTAATGTAAATTGTATTCCTGAAGCAACATGTTCTGTTTTGCCTTATGTTTTGGGACAATTGTATTCCCTTTTATTCAATTGTATTCCGTGTTACATTGTTTGCTCATAAAGGTTCTATTCCTTGTACCTCTGAGCCTATCTTCATTAAGGATTCACATCATTAACCTTCTATGCTTCTTTCTTATCCTTTAAGGAGTTACAGTGTAAATCATCTACGTGCGTGATACTTGTAACCAGCCTTTGAGATTTGAAAATGAAATCACTGAACCGGAGGTCGAGAGCGAGGGAAAATTTACAAGCCGCAAAATCATTTTACTCGTCCGATTCCATTTTCTTAATAGTTGACTTCCGTAAACATAGAGTGAATCGCTGACGGAAAACAAAAAAATAAATTTTAATTAAAATTTTGAACGTGTTAGAAAAGAATAAAAAAATAAAAAAAATAATAACAACAAAATTTGATCTTTCCTCTTAATAATAGCATAAACATTTTGATGATAAAAAATGATATGCTGTTTTTTGGCAATGAAGTGGAGGTACCTAAATTCGTAGTTTCTTTCTGTTTGACTAAAGCCTTCATCTCATAGATAATAAAAAAAATAACAAATCTGATTTTCTCAACGATTTTATATAAAAAAATACTTGTATAATTTGTTTTTCGGTGCGAAGTTGAAAGAAGTATGCGTATTTTTTTCTTTCTTTCAAATGTTCATTTTTACTTTTCGTAAGCGGTGGGGGGAATATAGATGTTGAGTCAAGGATAATATTTTTTCAAATGAGTTTATAAAAATTTATGGGCGCCTTTAATTTAGGCGACAGAGACATCTTGGTTCCACACTGGAAGCGTTAAACGTTTACACTGACCGGGACAATAAAGCAATACAAGAGCTTGTCAATCTAAATTCCATTTATCAGATCTTGCTTTGATATTTGCGGGATGTCACTGTCTTTTTTTTTAACCGCATATTTCAACGTAAATCAGGCACCATGCATAAGGCCAAAGAGCTCAATAATGTCGTTGTTGGTCATTCTAAGTAACTTGTGTAAAAGGAATCAGATTTCCTTTTTCTATGTTTGAAGGGACACGTTTCATTGCGGGATTTCTAATCAACTGCAGACGAATAAAGCAATAAACTTTAATCGCCCAAAAATGTTTAATCGACTGAGTCGACCGGATGAGTGAAATCTCAATGGCTGCTTGTAACACGCTAACATTTCACAAGACGAACAAAACCGTCACTAATAGTTTTTTTAAACATTAAAATCTTAACCACTTCAAGTCAAGAGTCAGTTGCTATATATCCCCTTGAACTTCATAATCTTCACTCACTCATAACATCTCTTAGTTTCATAACCCACATTTCGCTTGAGTGACTATTGAGTCTTGCATTGCATGAACTTTAATAACAATCAATCAGTCAGTTAAGTGCCACACGTGATACACGCTTTGGGCGATCATGTCTTGAAAAAGACATGACTGACTGGGCAGAAGATTATCCTGCAGTAGGTTGTGATTGCTTTCTGCGGTAGACTTGTTGCCAGCCAAGGTTATAGAACCCTATCTGTTCTCTTATTTAATCCATTAATGGAAGGAAGAGACGGATTAATACAAGGGTATTTGTGTGTAAGTGAATGCAAGGAATTCAACTGGAATTCGAACTCGGCACCCCGATTTGTCGTTCCACGTTAATATCCACTTGACCACAACGCACATATGTTTTTGAAATTAATTTTGTTTTATTTGCATTTGACTTGATTTTCCTTTAAGATCGATTTTCAGTTTAAATTTGAAACCTGTGACGTCAGGATCGAATTTATGATACATACTTATAAGTATAGCAGGTTTGTTAATATTGATAATTGAGCAGTTATTTACAGAAGAGAACGAGGGAGCTTATTAAGGATATTCAGTCAGTCAGTTAAGTGCCATACGTGAAACACGATTGGGTGATCATATCTCGAAAGAGACATGACTGACTGGGCAGATGATTATCCCGCAGTAGGTTGCCACTGCTTTCTGCGGTAGACTGGTTGCCATTCAAGGCTATAAAACCCAATCTGTCCTGTTATTTAACCCATAACTGGAAGGAATAGACGGATTAATACCTTTCCCAAGGGTATTTGCGCGTAAGTGAATGCAATGAATTCAACTGGAATATCGAACTCGGCTCTCCGATTTCTCGTTCCGAGCCGGTATCCACTGCACCACTGCATCCATCTTTACTTGTAACGGTATTAAGGATATTATCAAGCTTTAATTGATTTCTCAGTAGGCAAGTAAAGCATTCCAGCAGCTGACTCTTTCTTTGCTGACAAAGCAATAAATATCTGTTTATACTGTAGGCGCGCGAACACAACCTTTTCCACGCATGCGCACAAACACGCATAAATATTTTAAGCGTACATCTGCTAAACAAGAATGCAAAATAAATCAAGTAAAGACATGAGCGCATGCGCATAAACAGACACATTGTTATGGACGAAGTTAAAGTCCGGAAAGAACAAAACGACCACAGGAGTAGAAATAACAAGTATATATTCACAAGACATAACAATACAAAAGATGGAAGATGTTAGTATGACTGTCAGTCTGGTTTGGTTTGAACTACTACCAACTCGACTCTCTCTCTTTTGAGAGGCGTAGTATATGTAGTGAAGTGGATATCGGCTCGGAACGGAAAATAGGGGAGCTGATTTCGAATTCCAGTTGAATTCATTGCATTCACTTACGCGCAAATACCCTTGGGAAAGGTATTAATCCGTCTCTTCCCTCCAGTTATAGGTTAAATAACAGGACAGATTGGGTTGTATAGCCTTGGCCGGCAACCAGTCTACCGCAGAAAGCAATGGCAACCTAATGCGGGATAATCTTCTGCCCAGTCAGTCATGTCTCTTTCGAGACATGATCGCCCAAGCGTGTTTCACGTATGGCACATAACTGACTGAGTATATATATAGTGTTAGAAAGAGTTTATTCTGGTGTTACAAGCTGCAGCCGGCATTTGCCTCTGCTACTATGACACTGTCAGCACTCTGACTTCGGGTAGAGGGCGCTCTCTGCTTCCGAGCAGAGAGCACTAACCCAGTCGTGGTTCCGCCGAAGGGTAGAATCACGACTCAGTAATAATAAATAGACAGACATTTTTTGGCTCGGCTATATGGCCGGGAAGACCTACTTTAAAATGACCTTGTGTCACATCTAACCTTGCGTGGGAAGGTTGGTAAATACCGTTACAAGTAAGGACCCATGACACACATACATAGATTAATCACCCCAATGGATAGTGGGAAATGAAAATACAAGCACAAACGACAAATCCCCATATACAAATATAAGTCAGTTAAGTGCTGCACATGATACACGCGTATATATATATATATATATAAAATGTGTGACTGTAACCTATGTACGCCTACATTTTTTATGCTACGCTATTCAAACTTTTTAGGGACACATATCTACAAGGAAGCCAGGTCGACACATACTTTTTGAGTTTAAGTTCAGCAATTTTCCCTTTCGCACTTTTTGGCCAATGGTGCAGATTGTTTACATTTTCTCCGTAAAAAATCTAAGATCTAAGATGGTTACTGAATTACGTCACAGAAATCAAATCACACGTGTCAAACGCGACTAAAATATTATTTTATTAAAAAAAAATGAGCCTTTATATTTAATTTTTATTCCGACGTTTTAAAAATTCATTTGGACAACAAAAAATGTGAATATTTGCCCCGTAATTTTGAAACAAAAGAAATATTTTAAAAAAGTGTTTTTTCAAACAAAAACAAAATATATATAAAAAATAGTGCCAATGGTTAATTTAATTGTTTAATCCTTTTTTTCAGATTTAATATTTCATACTTCAGAATATATATTTAAAAAAAATAAAGCTTTTTTTTGCTAAATATTTCATGAAGGAAATCAACTGTCTGTAATTCGTGTGGCATCAATGTAACTTTTTCATCTAAAATTAAATGTTTACATTTTTAAATATTCTTCGAAAATTTCTGAACTGAGAGCGTAATACTTTTTATCTTTCTAATTTCAGTAAAACAAAATAAATAATTTTTATTCTTGTGTTAAATTCATTTAGTCAACAAAAAATGTAAATATTTTCCCCGTAATTTTGAAACAAAAACAAACGCAATGTCGTTTACAATGTCACACAAAACATTAAATCACGTTTACGCAAAACAAAAGAAAATAGATTTTTTTAATGGAATTTTTTAACAATTTTTAAACAACATCGCAGGGCTATGATGCTAGTATATATATATATATAAACAAAGGCTTGTACTCACAGAAACGAATAATTGATTTGAACAAACAGGACGTCATCTTTTATTTCTTTTTAGACCTTAGACATCTTTCAGCCAACAATTACTTATTTATAGGTTATCCGTTGGCACTTATAATAATAGAAGGAAAGTTGGGGCTCGTTTAAAATTGAATTTATTCAAATAATTAAAAGTGGGTATATATTATTTTATTAACGAGCGCCAACTTTCTTTCTATTGTAGATAAAATATGAATTTTTGTGTCCCATGTATTATTATAAGTGCCAACGGATAACCTAGGAATAAGTGTTGGTCGAAAGATATCTAAAAAGAAATAAAAGATGACGTCCTGTATGTTCAAAATCAATATATATATATATATATATATATATATATATATATATATACATATATATATATAATTTACGCCCACACACCCTGATTGAGCACTCTGGAAGAGTGGTAGACTTTTTAAACAGTAGCCACGCCGACATTTACGCAGCACTCATTCGATAATGAATTGGAGCACTCTAGCTATTGGGCATGTTTATACGCCCTAAAATGCCTGCCTTATCCTACTGAACGCTCGTGGCCTAGGGGTAGAGTCGCCGACTGATGCCAATTCGGTCGGGTTTCAATCCTGGGTTAGGAAGCGACCGGAGTCTAAGCTGTCCTGAAGAGCTGTAATACAGCGAAACAGATCTGTCTACGGTTGACTATAATATATATGTGCGTGCATTTAGGCAGCAGATTTTCTTTTCGACATGTCACATTATATAAATTGCAAATATTTTTATTTTTCAGTTCTATATTTTTCAATATATAATATATATTATATTATAATATAAATATATATATTCAAATGAACGCTAGAAATTTGTCAACCGTTATATCTGAAGCAGAAAACATTTACAGTTTTGTGGTTATTTTTTTGTTACTCACACTCCTGAAAATGACCTCAGAAAGAGATTGAAAGTACTTGGGCACCTTGAGAAATGAATGATAATATTAATAACATTTGTCATCGTTACAGCAAATTTCTGATATCTTTCAATTATAATACGCGAAAGATTATCTGTGAGTATGAACGGTTTTTATTAGAAATAAACAGACACAATGTTTGCAATTTATTTAATGTGGCACACACACACACTTATATATATATATATATATATATATATATATATCTTTTTTTTTATTTTATTGAATTACTTTAATCCGAAACGGAAAAGTAGGAAGGTAAATTCCAAGAACCTGATCCTAATTAATATTAAAAATTTTAATATTAAAAAATGATACAGGATTAAAATTACAGAGCCAATATGAATTAAAATAAATTTTCAAAATTTAAAAATGTTGAATAAATATTTCAACATGAAATCCCTAAGAGAGATTTCACGTATCCTCAGCAACACAGTCTTTATCAAAATGAAGAAAAATAAGGTTAAAAAAGGAGAAATAAAAAGATAAAAGAATAAAAGGTAAAGAAATGAAAAAAAAAAAAAAATAACGCTTAAAATTTGAGAAATATATATATATATACACACACACACACACATATATATATATATATATATATATATATATAGTGATGATCATCCACGTATACTGTCTTAATATGTATAGGAAAGAATATTAATAAAAAGTTTTGAATTTAAAAATGTACTTTTTTTGAACAGTATTTGTTTATTTTTATTATATTTTATATTTCAGACCGCCCTCGGTCCTTCATCAGAAACAACTGATTTTTAAATTTGAATTAGAAACGTATTTCACGATAGCGTTCGAATATTTTTTTGTTTACATCACGTGGTGTGTTTTTTCACAACATGTGGCACGTCCGTAGAGAAAGTCTGTTTGTTTTAGATAAAAATTTCTTGGAATATCTGAAAAAAATTTTTTAGCTATTGAAATATTTGTAAAGATTCAACACACCTAAGTCCCTATTTAACCCTAGCTTGTGTGTATTTAATTTTAAAATCCAGTATGTTTCTTTCTTTCTGCGTGTGTATGTAGAACTAAAATTGGAGTCTATTAGTAAACATTTGCAATTTTCTAAAGTATGATCAGGTTGATTAAAATATATATATATATATATATATATATATATATATATATATATGTTATAAGAAAGTGAAAGAACACGTAGATTAAAACCCACTGTTCAAGTATTTACTTTTATAAAGAGTGCATGATACAGAGTAGAGCTTAATATTATAATTTTGTTTTTACAATGGTTTATAAAAGCATAATATCAACACAAAACTTTTTATGTTTCTGAACAATACCGTTCTTTTTCAGATGATATGTTTAAATAAATGGTGAAAATGATTTATTTTGAAAATATAAGATGAATTCATGTTTATTTAGAAAATTAGGAAGTGGTAGTTGGAGAAAAGACTGTAGGTGTGTCAATATTGTTCAATCAAAAATGAGAATTATGTAACCATGGAGTTTTACTGTTTGGGTTACGAAAGGGGGCAGGATGGCTTGGATCTAGACATGTCAATTTTAATTTTGTCTGGATAAGATACATAGTGGGATCTTAGATATTTTAAATAATTTTAAAAGGAGGTTGGATTTCAATCTTTTTTTATTGGACAATAGATTTTTTTAATACTGTTTCATGAGTAAAGGTGCTGGAATGTTATGTCAGAATTAGTATTAAATAATTATGGTATACTTAGTTATATTGTATTAAGAACAACTATTAAGTATTGTGTGGGTTATTTATTTTAATAGAATAATTTTTATTTTTTAGAGTATAAGTTATAAATGAAACATTGTAATTAATTAAATTTTAGTGACGTAATTCAATATGCATATGAGGAGGGTATACATATGTATAGTATTATTATTCAGATGTTAATAAAACTATATAAAAAGAGCTGTATGATATATATATATATATATATATATATATATATATATATATTTGAATTTAAGCTCACTAGATGTTCATGGGAATTAAATCTTATAGAATTAAGTTACTGCTTTTTTCATTACAAGATTAAGAATTTAAATATTCTACGGTTACATGGAGATAAAATTTGAAAATTTAAATTTAAAATTTTAAACTTTAAAATTAAAATTAAAATTAGAATAATAAAATGCGGGGAGAAAAAATCGAAGGCGCGTAAATCATGAATCTTAAAAATTTTAATATTCAAATATTAGATGTGCATAAAAATGTTAGGAAAATTAAATTTTTAAATAAAAATAAGATGAAATAAAATAAAATAAAAATAATATATATATATATATATATATAATTAACCATTTATTGGTTAGAATCAAATTAGACCAGTACACAGTTGTATTAAAATACATATACACTATAGAGCTTTTATATATTTTAATTCAGAAGTCAGCCGATTAAGCTACATTGGTTTCAACTGTTCATTATCTTCAGGCATTTTATATAAACTGATCCTCCAACGCTTTTTCGAACGAATAACAAGAAGTTTCAGAAACGCATAACTGGAAATTTAAAAATAAGGAGGGAGCTCGTCAAAACGTTTAAACATTTTAATCCGGATTTGTACGATCCTAAAATATATTTTATGTTTTGGGCCTGTGTGGAAATTAAAATAAAAAATGGCAAAGACCCTTATGCAACTTGGAACATATTTAAAAAAAAGCCAAACCTAGCAACGATGGTGATGTTTGTGCATGTTTGTCAAGAAGAGAATTTAGCCATTGTAACATTTTCAGAACGAGAAAGATCTTTTAAATGAAAGGTCCAAATTAATGTTCGGATGTAAACATCTCATAAAATATATTTTAGTTCGAATTCCAATCAAGTTCGTTACATTTACTTACACACAAGTACCCTTGGAAAAGGTATGAATTTTCTTCTCACCCCATTTATGGGTTGAATAGTAGGGAAAACTGGGTTCTATAATCTTTGTTGGCAAATAGTCTACGGCGGAGAGAATGGGCAAGCTACCGCAGGAAAATCTTCTGCCTAGTCAGTCCTGAATCGAAAGACATAGGATCGCCCAAGCATGTATCACGTACGGCCCTTAAACTGATTAGCCTTAAAGCTCTTAAAGGTAGTGATATGCGAGTATCGTATCGGTCATAGCTGAAAGTGTAATCTGCAAGCCGAATCAAGTTCTGGCCTAGTCTGTTGTGCTCAAGTTCGTAGAAATGAACTGATCTTTTTCCTCTTTCGATGACTGGGCTCTCTCGCCTTTGCTAGCAGTTCTTCTTTGAGAAGGTATATTAAAAAAAATGGGCAGTCATGTCCGTCTGTTTTGAAGATTATATGCCATGAATTTTTTACTCATCTCGAAATAAAATAAAACGTCCTAATGTTTGTTGTGTACGTTCATGTTAAAACACCCGTCCTCGTCCGATCTCCGAAGTTAAATAACATTGAGAATGGTCAGTACCTAGATAGGTAACTGTCGTGGACCCGGCTAAGAAGTCCAGCAAAAAAATAATACAACAACAACAACAACAACCAAAATAGGAAATAACGAATATATATTAAACACAGCAACATACATATACGTGGAACTTTGTTAGTTGAACGAATAAATACGGGTTAGGAAGTTATACTAGAACTGGGACTCGCAATAGTCGTACGGTAGTAGTCTCGGCTATCTCTGCTTATCGATCTCCGCTCATCTGCTTATGGTGATCTCCTGCCGATCTCTTGACCTCTCTACTCTTATGAGGGGAAGTATATGTAGTTGTAGGAAGAGTTCAACCCGTTGAATGGGTGATGCTAACGTGACAGTAATCGTTTGAGAATATGTAGTACAATATGCTTGAACGAGCAGGTGTTGTAATTGATAACTGCTCGGAATTGAAAATCGAAGAGCTGAGTTCTAATTCTAGTCAGGTTCGTTATATTAATCTTACGCGCAAATACCCCTGGTAAAGGTATGAATCCATCTTTCCTTCCCCTGCTATGAGTTAATTAGCAGAACATGTGTCAGTAAAAATCATCATTATCCTCAACCAAATTTTTACAATCTAAAAACATTTTCTGACATTAAATAACCGGCAAAAGGTTGATAAACCGTAAGAAACAAATAATGGCTGTGAACTCATCTTTGTTCAAAAGATAATTATAGTATTTCGAAAGCAAGTAAACAATAATGGTGTTGAGGCTCTTAATGTGATGAACTGTCGTCATGTTATTTTGCTTTTTGTAGACTAATTTTCATGATTTGGTTTTTTGTCGGCGTCAAAAAGTTTTTTTAAATTTTTAAATCGATGTAAATCATGATGTAGTTTTTCTTCTTCTATATGCCGCGTCATTTCAGGACATGAGCAATAAATGTTTTCCACAATTTCCTATCCTTTGTAATTGTTAGTAAAGTTTATCTTTTTGCTAACTCTCCTAATCCTTGTTCTGCCAACCGTGTACACAGGCTCGTTAGACAGGTTAGCGCAATCACTTTCCGCTGTCTCTAATGACTTCTATATATATTGTGAGTGTCAAATTATTTCATTATGTGCAATAGAAATTCCAACTATCTCTATCTGATACTATATAATACTAAGTGTCAATTCTGTTGCCATTTTCTCTAAAACTTTGTCGTTGCTCACACCATGGTATTCTCATCATCCTTCTGTAGAAACACATTTCCTTTTTCTTCAGGTGTCTTCCTCAAATGTGCAAATATTTTTTAGCATTCACAGCTGTATAAGAGAACCGATATTACTTAACAGTTCGGGTTACGACTATATCACGTTGAATACACCGGTTCTTGCTCGAGCACCAAAGTTAAGCAACATTGAGCCTGGTCAGTACTTAAATGGGTGGCCGCTTGGGAATACTAGGTGCTGGAAGCGTATAGTGACGGATGTGCGTTGTGGTGCCGTAGTGGATATCGGCTCGGAAAGAGAAATCAGGGAGCCGAGTTCGAACTTCACTTGAATACACTGCATCCACTTAATCACTGGTACCCTTGGGGAAGGTATTAATAACCCGAAAAAGAATATTATGTAAACATGAAAGTCAACACTAGTTGTTTACGTGTTTGGGTGGCGTCTGAACTTAGGACAATTAACAAACATTGGCTGCCATGTTATTAAAAAATATGACGACTCAAATTTTTATTGATGCTTAACATATTCTTCTGTATATATATAAACTTATTTTATAAATGGAATTTTGTCTGTGTGTCTGTGTGTGTGTATGTGTGTGTGTCCGTTACCTATAGACTCCGAAACGGCTGAACCGATTTTCCTGAAAATTTACACAGTTGCATCTGCAAGTGTCCTTAGCTAGATTTTG
This sequence comes from Ascarosepion bandense, assembly GCA_037127315.1. NCBI lineage: Eukaryota > Metazoa > Mollusca > Cephalopoda > Sepiida > Sepiidae > Ascarosepion > Ascarosepion bandense. The sequence goes on along the minus strand of JBBBDQ010000485.1, from coordinate 3,399,052 downwards.
TGCCGAGGTAACCCCGATAAATTTCGAAAATCGATAATCGAAAAAATCGGGTTATAGAAGGAGTGGGTCGATTTTAATCAGATTTCATATACTCCTAGACAAAGACATAAGAAACGATATCCAGAAGTTTCAAGGTTGCAGTTGTTACAATAGTGCAGAAAATTGATAATATATATATTACTTAGAGCCAAACCCGAAGCAAAAACTAAAATAAAAGAACTGAAAAAAACGGAAACATATCGGCAGATAAATAGACACACACACACATATATATATATATAATGCAAGATGTTTGTGTGTGTGTCTATTTATCTGCCGATATGTTTCCGTTTTTTTCAGTTCTTTTATTTTAGTTTTTGCTTCGGGTTTGGCTCTAAGTAGGTATAATTGTAGTTCTTATTCTCAGCCATGATACCATTTACTCAGAGGACTTATTTAGCCTTCAAAATTCAGTTTACGACGAAAAACCTTATTTGATATTGATACGAGGAAATCAAAATTTGACTTACATCCATTCATTTTTCTTTCAGTCTACGGTTTCGCTTTAACTGAAAACAACTATTGCTTTTTAGTCTTTCGTGCCAACGTCCAAAGAGTCTGAGCTACAGGACCATTTTGATTAGTTTTAAAGCTTTCATTACACCCGAGCAACGCCGGGCTATACTGCTAGAATATAAATAGTGACCTCCACCTGAACCTCTACAGGTCCTGGTTTGTTAGCGTGTGAAGAAAAATACACGCTACAAGGAAATCACAACTTTCTGAATTGCGTACTACCTGTATATTGCGTAATATCTGCCTGTATCAGAGAGTGAATGATGGACAATATCCTTACAGATGATGAGATAGAGTTGTGTTTCTAGCAACGAAAGCCTAAAATACAATTGATATGATATGTGAGTATCCAGAAAGTTTTACAGTAAATATATCTGGTCTGGTGCTCTTACAATATATATCAAAATTCTTGATTAAATTCAAAGAAGGTCTGTCAGGTAATTGACCCTGACCTAGCATCTCGATTTCAGTCACTTTCTCACCGTCGTGACATAACGTCCTTCTCTCCTTTCTACAAACATATCCAGGGCAATTATTCCAATGATTCTCGTTGGTGAATTTAAGAGTGTTACCAGATTGGCAATTAGGTCCCACTGTTTTACTGTTGGATTAGTTAAACGCAATAGTCAATTCTATTCTAATAGTTTATTTTCTCGCCTGTGGCATTCCTTTCAGATTTCTTGCTTCTCTGTCATTTATAGACTTGAAAATTTAAATGCAATGTCAATCGCCATCTTCTATCTTGCAGAAACATGTTCTTTTCTCCTCAGTTCTCCTACTAAAGTTTTTTTATTTTCTTTCACTCTTTATGATCCCCTGCATTTTAGTGAAATTATCGCCTTACTTAGGATGAAATGATAAAAAGAACGACATGGAAACTTTACATTCAGAAGATAACAGTTTAAATTCGTAATATCTAGTCTCCTATATAGGATAATCGATGCTTCCTATAGAAGAATTATTATCTTGAACCGAGAAAGTTAAAATTCTATCAAGAAAAAAACAGAGTGCCATAAACAGAACACATGAACAATGAGGAAGTCTTAAAGATAATAGGTACCACAAGGAAACATATTTACAATCAGAAGGAGACAATTGACATTTCCTTGCCTGCAGTTTATCATTGGACTTCTGTTGGTTTCTCACTCAATTGCGCTCCACACATGATATTTAAAGCGGTTGCAGTCTAGGGAGATAGGCAACCAGACATAAGGTGTGATGTGGTCGCAGAAATTGTCTGACAGCCATTTCTGGGACGCATAACCTGGAGTGAAGGCCTAGAGAATTTAAGACTAGAAGGATATATTGAAAGCAAACTTCCTTCCTTTTATCAGCAGAGCTAATGTTGCCCTCCATATTCCGATAAGGTCAAACTGGTGGCTGAGGTGCAAAAAAAAAAAAAAAAAAACAAAAACAAAAAAAAAACAAACAAAAAACCAAAAAAAAAAACCCCCAAAAAACAAAAAAAAAAAACAAAAAAAAACGGACAGCCTGTTAACTGATGCAAAGGATTGCTTGTTAATTTTAACGCCCTCTAGAAATGACGAGGTGTTGGAAAGAATGGCAACGAAAAGAAAATTAATATTGAGCATCAGGATGAGACAACTGAAGTTCCTGGGACATGCAATGAGGAAAGAGGGATTGGAGAACCTGATACTGACAGGCTAGGGAAAAAGGGACAGAGGAAGGCAACGGATAACATATCTGAAGGGCCTGAGCAGGTGGATGAGAGAACGGGGGTTGCGTGGTGTAACAGGAGAACGCGTGCTAAGAGCCACCAGGGATGGGGAAATGTGGAAGGCCATGAAAGGACAGGGCCCATAGAAGAAGAAGAAGAAGAAGAAGAAGAAGAAGAATGATGATGATGATGATGATGATAGTAGTAGTAGTAGTACTACTACTACTAATAATAATAATAATAATACTAATAATAATAATAATAGTAGTAGTAGTAGTAATAATAATGATGATGATGATGATGATGATGATGATGGTGAAGATAATAATAATAATAATAATAATAATAATTAAACTGCTCTCTATTAATAACCCGAGAGAACCCGTTCAGCCTTCCACCAGCATGACCGATGTTAACCTCCAGGAGAGTGACTTCTCAGGTTACCGTTTTCAGCGGACAATATGTGGAAAGACTATGGAATCAACTGCTAGGTCTACTGGAAGGAAAGTTAGTTTACTGTGCCGAGCTAGACAATTTTTCTCGCCGGAAACTATCTTGCATATTTATAAGTCTACCATTTGTTCGTTCTTAGAATATTGCTGACACATGTAATCTGGCGCTCTTGTTATACAGTACTATGCAAAAGTATTAGGACAAGACTTATTTTATCTTTTATGAGGCATATTGACAAAAAATAAACAACTTAAAGCAATTTTATTTGATTTACTCGACAAATACTTTAACAAGAAAAATACTTATTACAAAATAAATTTAATATTTAGTATAATAACCTTTTGCTTTGATCACAGCCTTCATTCTGTCAGGCATTGACATCACAAGCTTCTTCAATGTATCTAATGGTATCTCCTTCCAAGCAGCTTGTATTTATTTCCAAAGAGTGTCTTGCGAAGTAACATTAGATTTATCAATTGTTTTATCCAAAACATCCCATAGATGTTCAGTAGAGCAGTTTCAAAATAACTTGTTTAATAGAAAATAGGAAAAAATAAATATAACTTCTTTTTAATACATTTCTTTTACACCTAGTTTTAAAGAATCAATATGTATTAGCAATTTACCTCCTTTTCACCCTGTATTTGAACTTCAGTGAGGTTTTTAGGAAAATTACCCCTGTCCTAATACTTTTGCACACTATCGATAGTGTGCAAAAGTGTTAGGACAGGGGTGATTTTAAACTTTATTTTGATGCCTCATAAAAGATAAAATAGTTCTTGTCCTAATACTTTTATTCTTTATAAAATCGTAAGGAGAATCTTCAATGTTATTGATCGTGACCTAGCATTATGGCTTTAGTCACTTTTCTACGGCTTCCCTGTGCCTTTTCTATAAATATTGTGATGGTAATTGCCTCGATGAACTTTCCTGTATGGTACTTAGACTTTAAGCGTTATTTTCCTTCTATTCTTTTACACTCAATACAGATCTGCGTCTTTATGAATCTATTTCCTTGATTGGGGTGAAAGAATAAAAAAAACAGTGGCATAGTGTAACAGGGTGTAGCAGTGTATGAACTACATTGATTTGCCTGCATTGTTAGAAGAACAAAGACAAAGAGAGTGAGAAAAATGTTAACAGTTACTTAGAGCAATAAAAACCATGAAAATTGTAGAGAACCATGATCGTCCAAGAGACTTATTACAACAAATGTATTAACGAATACATTGATCGTTCCCTACTTTCCAGTGGAAAAGTACAGCTACATTTTAATGTGATTATTGGCACTTGTAATTATTGAAAATTATTTAGAAATTAATAATGTGGTGTGAATTTACTATTTGTAGTTTTATTTTCGGAATTTGGCATTTTAATGATGACCAAAAATTTTTTAAAAATCGATGTAATTACTAAATGAATTAAGTCTATTTCACAAATTAAAATCATTTGTCGGACAGAATATCATCTTGACACTTTAATCTGACGGGAGGAAATAATTTAATATTTGCTTTATTCTTAGTAAGAAGCAAAGGAAATTGTGTAGGTTCTCCTTAAATTCATTCACTTTCCTCACAAGCAATGAAACAACTTCACGAGAAAGCAATATAGTCTGAGCGAACAATGGCGAAAATAGCATGGTAGGAGCAACAATCTTTTACTCGTTGCTTTTTACGTCACCAATATGTGGAACAAAAAGTCTGATTTATATGAGGCAACGTCTTTAAAAGATTAAAAGAAAAAAAGACACATGACCCATTGGATATAGACGTTGGTTAGTTAGTTCCTTTGACGAGACTCAAAAAGTTGTGAGTTTAATACCAGGCTACAGCAGGGGTGAACAAGTGACTTGCAGGATAACTCATGACTTCCAATCGAGGTTTTACGCAAGGAATGAGAATGATATATTAGTAATAAAGGGTTCGGTTCGAAATTCCTAGTACCTGACGAAGGCCGGAGCGTACAACGGCCGAAACGTCGTACAACTGGCAACAAAGATGAGGACAGTAGTCCGAATAATGTAAGTACTGTAAAAAAGACAACATTAGTAAGATGAGGCGAAACCACTAAAAGCTACGTTGTTGCAGGACGGGAATCTGCCAGAAGCATTTTACTATTTTCTTGGGTGTCAAAACCGAAACACACTCCCTAAAGAATAATACGGAATCTTTTTACCTAAGAAAAAAACCGTAAGTAACGGATGTAAAGATCTTATGGAACAACCAGTCAGTAATCAACTAGAATAGAAGTTGAGTCTAACTGACCAAAAAACCACCTGGGCAAATTAGTAGGTGGTTTAAATAATAACCTGGGAGATTCCATTCTGTTGCAGGCAAGTCTATTCTGTAAGCAGTGATTGGCTGATAATTTCAGTGTGTACATTGAGCTCCATAAATATTCAGCACAATATCCACCATTTGTCTTTGGACCACATAGGGACATGTATTCAGTTACAACCCTGTTTATTTTTGTCTGCCAACTGGACGCTAGTTGGAAACATCAGGAAGGTGAGTCTCACACTCTTGAATGTTCAACTTCCTACAGGGAGACAAAAGACCATCACATGTTGAAAGGTAAGTTATTTGACTTCTACAACAGAGAGAAAAGAGTACTGGACTGTTATGTAATAGGAGTCGTCATTTATGGTTGCAAATTCTGGAAAATCTCCTCACGGAAACTTGAATCAACAAAAATGTGGTTTTACAGAAGGATGCTGAGAATACCATGGACGGAACATGTGACAATGTTTTAGAGAAAATTGAAACAAGAAGAGAATTTTTACCCAGTACAAAGAAATAGACAGTAGAAACTTCTAGAGCACATAATGAGGAAAGAACGCTTGGAAAATTTGACACTCACAGAACAGACCAAAGGCAAGACGGACAGGAGAAGACAACGCTTAAACTACCTAGCAAGCTTGAGTAAAAGCACGACCGACCAGGGTTTAGGAGAGATAACAAACAGACAAAGGACAGGTAATTGTGGAGAAACATGATCGCCAATGCCCTGAAAGGAGACGGCTGGCGCATCCTCTATCAGATTTGTCTTAACTATATGCAGGGTGCGATGGATAATTTGTCGTCTATATTACGCAAACAATGAAAATAACACTGACAACTCATTTTAACAGATATATTGCAGCATGTGATTCTTTTCACTGTGTTGCTAAAAGTATATGTAGTCACAGGGCGCGAAGGATAAATTGTCGTATAAATGACGCAAAAATAAAAAATAAAACTGAAATTTCATTTTAAGAGATTTTTTTTTTTACTAAAATTACACAAAAATATCTTGAAATACAAGAGTGCATTTATTCCATAAAATTACCATTGGCTTCAACCATAGCCTCCATACGATTTCGGAATCTCTTGCAACTCTTTTCGACGGTCTCTTTGTTTAATTTGGTGAATGCTGCCATAATCCTTGTCTGCAGTTTATCATTGGAGTGTTGTTGGTTTCTCGCTCAACTGCACCCAACACATGATATTAGTCCGAATGATATTCAAGATGGTTACAGTCTAGGGAGGTAAGTGACGAGATGTAAGGAGTGATATTGTCGCAGAAATTGTCTGACAGCCATGACTGGGTTCTCCTGCTTGTGTGGTATGGTTCAGAGTCCTGTTATCAGATATACATTCTTTCAACAGCTACCCTCTTGATTCTGTGCAGCACTACGCCGTCATGCACTTGATGTAGGCCCCCATATTGAGGAAGAGGCACTGTGAGAAGATGAATGGAGACATAACGTCGCCATCACTCGTGAGCCCTCCAAACATCATGATGCTCACTGGATATTTGGCTTTCATCACTCTTTGGACATCTTTTGGGGGACACAGCGAGAAAACGGTTGTTCTGTGTGTTCATCTTGTCTTGGCAGAGATCTTTTTCGTCTGAGCAAGACCATGTTTGATTGGAAGGAAAGCTTGAGTTTCCTCTTGTCCTTCATAACTTGGGATAAAAATTGACCCTTTCTCATCTTGTATGAGAAATACTGAATGTCTTCATTTACCCTACTCCCCCAGTGGAGCGAGTTGTGACACAAGGTCAGTTTTTAACGTGGTGAACCTGAGCGCGTACGCCCAGGCCATTGGTCAAAGATGACCCAGCCCCCACTTACATAGTAACTGGGTACAAAGCTGGTCTTAGCTGGTCATTGCTTCCACGCCGGCGAGCAGGTAGTGAGTATCTGAGAACAGATGCTACATTTTTGATTTACCCTACTCTCCCAATGGAGCGAGTTGTGACACAAGGTCAGTTTTTAACGTGGTGAACCTGAGCGCATACGCTCAGGCCATTGGTCAAAGATTACTCAGCCCCCACTTACGCGGTAACTGTGTACAAAATTGGTCTTAGCTTGTCAAAGCTGGTCATATCTCACAGGTACGGTAACGTAACTGCGCCAAAAAACAAAACAAAAAAAAAACAACAACAAAAAATAACAAACTCAGACGCTCCTCTGTATCTGGTTATTTACTTGACTGCTTTGGATGGATCGTTGTCAATCATGGCTTGGATCTTACCAACAAATTCTATGAGAATGAGTTTTCTGAATTGTCGAACCTTCGTAATCACCATTAGTTTTTTTTCAACTCTTTCTGAATCCTTTGCACTGTCCTTAGATTGAGACTCTGGAATGTTCGAATTGGAGCTTCCGGCGCGAATGGAAAGCAGTACAACATGCCGTTTCCGAATGTCTAACGGAGTGAATTCCTTCATGGTATTCTTTTATCTCATAGACGGTTCCCAACTGACCCTTCTATACTGCGCAGTTGACAAAATCAAAAACATCAGCGTGCATGCGCGAAATTTTAAAAAATATATAAAATGGCAACAATTTACCCAACGCATGCGCACACACACATATATTTTCATTAATTTTTACGTTAGCGCATGTGAAAAACTACTACAAAATTCTACATTTTGTTTCTACTTTTAAAGAACAGTGTCTCATCAGGTAATGAACAATGAGGATAATGATTACCATCATTCTGATATGAACTTTATATATCAACGTTTTTAATAAAGGATTATTCATTAATCATGTCTTACTTTAGATTTTATAGCGGTAAACTAAAACAAAATTCAACGTATTCTATAAATATCTATTATAAAAAACACACACAAATTACTCATACAAAGTAAATTTTATCTAAACTTATTTATAAATGGAACTTTGTCTGTGTGTATATGTGTGTGTGTCTGTGTGTGTGTATCCGTTACCTATAGACTCCGAAACGGCTGAACCGATTTTCTTGAAAATTTACACAGTTGTACTATAAGCGTCTGCGAATGTTCTTAGCTAGGTTTTGTGTCGAGGTACCCCTCGATAAATATCGAAAATCGATAATCGAAAAAATCGGGTTATAGAAGGAGTGGTCCGATTTTAATCAAACTTGATACACTCATAGACAAAGGCATAAAAAACGATATTCAGAAGTTTCAAGGTTGCAGTTCTTACAATAATGGAGAAAATTTGATATCGATACCAGGAAATCAAAACTTTACTTTCATCCATTTATTTTTCTTTCAGTCTACGGTTTCGCTTTAACTGGAAACAACTATTGCTTTTTAGTCTTTCGTGCCAACGTCCAAAGTGTCCGAGCTCCATGACCATGGATTAGTTTTAAAGCTTTCATTACACCCGAGCAACGCCGGGCTATACTGCTAGTCATCAATATATTTGTTGTTATGAATACCAATATCACAGAGTAAAGTATTAAATGAAATTTATGCTACAAACAATAACATTTTTAAATAAATTTCACACTGTAAAAACAGAAATGGGGAACAATTTTAAGTAGAATAGTCTGTTAAAAATGAAAGATTCTTAAACTTAACTTTCTTAGAAGAGACTTTGCAACAAGTGTAATGAGAAAAATTATGCAAAAACGTATTAATAAATTATGTTTAAATCAAGTAAGATTAAATATTAAATTTCGAAAGAAGAAGCGTGGTAAAAATTCAACAGGCTTTTTTTTTTCATTTATTGGAAACAAATGGATTAAATTTACTCATCACATTAACTTTACATAAGAATGTTTTTAATAAATCAGTTTTTTTATATAGTTTGTTCCATAAAATATGATTGTTTTTATTTCGACTCATACAGAACTCGGCTTATAGCCATATCGCGTTGAATACACCAGTTCTCGCTCCTTCACCGAAGTTAAGCAACATTGAGCCTGGTCAGTATTTAGATGGGTGACCGCTTGGGGATACCAGGTGCGTTTAGTGACAATTTGTGTTGTGGTGCAGTGGATATCGGCTCGGAAAAAGAAATCAGTGAGCCGAGTTCGAATTCCAGCAATTAAGCACTGGTACCCTTGGAAAAAGGTATTAATCCATCCCTTCCCTCCAGTTATGGATTAAATAACAGGGTAGGACTTGGGCACCCTGCCCTCAAAAACAAATCCGAATGAATCTTGATACTCGAAAAGAAAAAAAGTATTACTAGACACAAAACTTATATAAAAACAATAAATTATTGAAACAAAAAAGTATTACCAGCAATAAATAAATAAAAATTTAGTTGGCAATAAATGACCCGCCGAGGTGTTGAGATGCCATAAAAACAACCAACCAAACCATACAGCACCCAATATCCTTGCTTTCAAACGTTTCGAAACTGCTGTGCGATTAACTCCTAATGATTCTGCAAGTTGGGTTCGCGCCTGACAAGAGTCTTCATGAAGTAATGCTTCCAGTTTTTCATCTCGAAACATTTTCGGTGCACCAGAATGTTCTTTTTTTTTTTTAATCGTGTCACCCCAAGCAAGGCATTCTACTGCCACTATAGATATACATAGAGGGATTTGGTATAGGAAATGTCAGAAGGAGGGTGATAGACGACTTAGGATGTACATAGCGAGAGAGTTGGGGAGGGTGGGTGTGAGTTAGTGTGATAGGAGGTGTCTATTGACCTTACATTTAAACTCCTGGAGGTTGTAGCCGTCGGGGAAGCAAGCATGCGGTAGGGAATTCCACAGGCGGGAAGTGCGAGGAAAGAAGCTGTTGGAGTAGAAATTGCGGTTATATTTAATCAGTTTCACTGTAAAAGGGTGGGACCCAGTTGCTAATCTAGTATCTCGTGCAAATTCACATCTGGGGAGCACCAGTGATTTAAGTTCGTCAGAGCAGAATCCATGAAAGTATTTATAGAAGAGGCACAGAGAAGCCAGGTCACGCCGGTGAGAGAGATACTGCAGGTGGTCAGCCGAGTCGTTATCAGTCACATTACAGATTCTTCGCTCTATTTTGTCAAGAACCCCGAGGAGAATAGAAGGGGCACCCAACCAGATGTGGCAGCAGTACTCAATACACGGGCGGATGGTGGATTTATATAACTGCAGGATAGATTCAGGCGGAAAGAATTTCCGGGCCCTGCACGGAGAGCCGACTTTCATAGCTGCGGATTTAGCGATGGATTCGACGTAGTCATTCCACTTGAGGTCAGCTGAGAGTGTCAGCCTGTATGTTCAACATCAAAATCAATATTTTTGAAGCGTCTAAACTAAACACTGTATGTTTTTTTTTTCCGACAGACCAGGGTCGCCATAAGTCTCAACAAGAATTTTGTTTCGTTAGCCGCAGATTTCTTTTGATTGAAGTAGTACAGTACAATTTCCCGCAAATTTAGATCACTGGTGCCCCCTAGGTATGAATTTACGCGAGCTACGAGATTAGCAATTAGGACCCACCCTTTTACAGTGAAATCGATAAAATGTAACCGCAATTTCTACTCTAATAACTTCTTTTCTCGCACTTCCCGCACGTGGAATTCCCTTCCGTATACTTTAGTTCCCCGACAGCTACAATCTCCAGGAATTTAAATGTAAGGTCAATAGACATCTCCTATCTAACTAACTTGCATCCTTTTTCTCAAGCTCTTTTCTCCATCCACTCCACCCCAATCAGACCAGTATTCTCATCCGTCTATTACCCTCCTCTTTATGTTCAACATCAAAATCATTATTTTTGAAGCGTCTAAACCAGTGCTTCTCAAACTATCTGATGTGGCGGACCGGTAGTTTTTTTCAATGTGCCAGGGGCCGGCAAACAAAGCAAGCCACTCCAGCTGAGTAAGAGGTGGTGGTGGTGGGGAGAAATTGTGAATCCCGGAATTTTTTTTTGAGATATGTACTATTTCAGGAACATTTTGAGACTATCTGTAATAAACATGAGGACACGATATCTTGTTCATTCTAAGGGCAGTCATCACTGACGTAACAAGTCTTCCCAGTGTGCCATTAACCGGTAACATATTTGTGCTATATTAGTTATGGCCACTGGTTTCGAGGGTATATATTTTTAAAAATCCAGAAAAAAATTTAAAAAATATTTTCACCTTCAACAATTTGTTTTGATTTGTGGATATATTAATGGAACAAAGTCTGATGCGTATTCAGTTCACTGTTTTGCTATTCATTATATCGCATTCGTTAGTTGGATAGCAATAACTTTTAACATGAGTGAGAAAATGAACAATTTAGCCATAATAATATAAAACTAAAATGAAAATGTAAAAAAAAAAAAAAACGAAAACGAGTCAAATATTCTGGCAGTCTCTCGTGGCATAGAGTTTTACTATTGTTTCTATTTGAAAATCTCCGCTTACCGGCAGACGGTGGCTCGCGTACCGGCGACGGTACGCGTACCACACTTTGAGTAGCACTGGTTTAAATCAATCTCTGCAGGTTATTTACGATAAAAATGGTCGCCGTAAGTTTAAACAGAAATTCTGTGTGCTTCATCTGCAGAATTGTTTTGAATAAAGTAGTGCAGTAAAATGCCCTGCAAATACACTTTATTTGGCATGAAATCCGACATGTTTAACGCTATGAAAAACAATGTTGTTTACACTTCGGCGAAATGACATTCACAGAATTTCAAGATTGCTTCTAGTACTTCCTGATAGAAGCATTACTATCTGAAACTACACTCATGCAGTTCTGGTAACGCCATATGTTAGAAAACAGCGAGAACCTATTAAGTTCCTACTAAAATATCTTTTCGAATAAACTTTTAAAATAAATGTTGCAGTGTAAAAACAGAATCGACGAAAAAGGTCTTGGAAGAAACTTTTCTTAAAATTAATTTTCTTCAGATAGACTTTTGAGGAAGCTGGGCTTGGAGAATCTGATGCTCACAGGGCGGATAGAGAGAAAGAAAGACAGGGGAAACAGAGCGTGGCATAATTAATGGGCTTGAACATGTGGATGGCAGTCAGGGTTTGTAAGAAAAAAATTATTAAGAGCTACAAGGGACAGAAGCATGTGAAAAGCCATGATCGAGTGGTAAAAATTCCAAATGATTTTTTCATTTGTTAGAAGCAGAAATACAGATTACACAAAAATAAAGCTGATCATTAGTGTATCTGCTTTAACGAATAAATATTTCAGAGAAAAATGATAATTTTAAATAAAAAATGTTAAACTAACTTCCAAGTAACAAGACCTTGATCCATAAATGATATTTTTTAGTGAATTTCACAGAAAAATTATTCGTTTTCGGACACATGGCCCAATGGATAAGAACCTTGATTGGTTGGTTGATCCAAAAAGTGACTTGATCGAAAGAATTCAATCCCTGGCATCAGCGGAGAGAACAAAAAACTGTGAGTTACCAAGGCGCATTAAATAACACTAAAATATCCCAAAGTATAGCACGTGAAAAGAGAACAATAAATTCCTGCAAGACAAGATAAAGGGTTCGGTTCTAAATTACACATTTTTGTAAATGAATTTCGCACCAAAATAATATAGCAAGTCAGAAGGAAATAAAATAGATAAATCTTATACTTTAAGTAGATAATCTAAAGACACTTGAAGTTAAAAAAAAAAGGCAAAGATTTCTTAACATATCAGCGAACTACAGCAAAGCAAACCCACTCTCAATGCGACCACGAGATTTAACATGGGCCTCCAATTCTAGATGAAAGTAGCATTATGACTTGGCCTTAAGTAAAGAAAATCATTACTTAAATACAACTTGAAAGTAGCATTATGACTGGCCTTAAGTAAAGAAAATCATTACTTAAATACAACTTGAAAGTAGCATTATGACTTGGCCTTAAGTAAAGAAAATCATTACTTAAATACAACTAGTACTTATAATAGTTCAGCAATAGAAAAAAATGTTCCTGGACAAGTATTTGTCAGTAAAAAAAATTCTCTATAGCTTCAAGTGATTTCTTTTTCTATGAGGAAATTCAAATCGGTTACTGAAATGCTACAATAAATTTGGGAAGATCCCAATGTTTAAATGATAACCTTTTGCATAGTATACGATTTAACTTGAATACAAAAAAAAAAAAAAAAAAAATTATAAGACCGGTCATAATAATTTTGGAATCGAAAAGATTTTCATGATCACGCAGCCTGATGAAAAGAAACAAGGAAAGAATATCGAAAAAGGAAAAAAAAAAAAAAAAAAAAAAAAAGGAAAAGAAAAAAACAAAAGGAAAAGAAAGAAAGACAGAAAGAAAGAAAAGAAAGAAATACTACATTGTTAATGCATGGGTCTGAACATCTACCTTTGAGAACGAAAGCCTATTTAAAATTAACCTAAATCTGATGATTGAAATGGATGAAAACTGTCTTTGACTATACATTAAGCGAGTTTTATGCCATGGAATTAGTTCAGAATAGAGATTAATTATAGGCCTTTTATTAACCGTTGTTAAATATGTCAGGTAAATGTTTCTCTGGTGATTAAGAGGTTTCATACTATCAACCAGTGGACTTACATCAGCCATCTTGATTGGTTTCATGAAGTACGAGTTTTATTGGATACGTTAATGAGATCTGTTCTGTAGTTAATAGAAAATAGAGAGACACGTTTCTGTCAAAAGTATCTTTTATAGGATTTGATTGAAATCCTAAAGTTTGATAAACAATGATAAAAAGTATAGAACGGGGTTTAAAGAGATAAAAAATGTGCCTCAATACGGGAATTTTGTACTTTCTATTGATACCGTTTTGATTTTCTAGAAAAGCATGATTTAGCTGCTTAACGAATTCAGCAGATATACAAAGATAGAAAGGGGTGTAAGACAAGGATGTGTCTTTTCACCGGGTCTGTTCAACTTGTACAGCGAGAATATTTTGAGGACCCAAGACATTATGCCTGGATTCCTCATCGGAGGCCACAATTTAAACAACCTAAGATACGCAGATGATACAGTGCCTTTTCAAATATGAATTGAGTTCTTTCGAGACTGTCGTGTGTATACACTGCTTATTTGCAACACGTTAAAATTTCCCTTCCCGATTTTCATGCGCCTATGGCTTAGGAAGTAGCGACTCCGACTAATACCAAATCGGTCGAGTTTCGATACTGGCTAGTAGCAAGTGGGTGTGTCTAGCTACACTGATGAGTGACATATCGAAACAGGCCTGTATATTGATGACTAATATATGTATATATTGGTACTTGGTTAGGTAAAGTTTGGTTCAGTTTCTTATGATTCTCAAATTTAAAGTCAGTAAAATGAATACATTTCCGAAGCTGTTTCACTTTTCTCTTTTTTAATACTAGTAAAAGGGCTACTATAGAATATTTTCACCCAGTTCTTTTCTTGTTAGTCCAACACTAGGCCATTTTGAATTGATAATTCGCCGGATCTTTTCAACTCGTACAACGAGAATATTTTAAGGACCAAAGAAATTAGGCCTGGATTCGTCATCGGAGGTCACAATTTAAACAACCTAAGGTACGCAGATGATACAGTGCTGATAGCAGACACAGAAAGGAAACTACAAGACCTCCTACAGAAGGTAGCTGAAGAGCGTGACAAGAAAGGACTACAAATAACTTGCAAGAAAACCGAATGCATGGTCATCAGTAAAAAGTGCAACCCAATATAACAAATACAGGTGGGGGATACTAGAATCAAGCAGGTACAAACATTTAAATAGCTGGGAAGTGTTATAACAGAAGACGAAATGTGCGACACAAAGGTATGAAGGTGAATTGGTATGGCGAAGGAAGCATTCAAGAAGTTGAGTAAAGTATTAAGACACAGGACAATTTCGCTAGAAACAAGGAAGAGAGTACTGGATTGTTATGTGTTGTGCGTTCTTCAATATGCCAGTGAATGCTGGACAATATCATCAAAGACGAAGGAAAAAACTGAAGCAACAGAAATGTGGTTCTACAGAAGGATTCTACGAATATCATGGATCGAGCATGTGAGCAATGATGACGTTTTATAAATAATGGAAACAAAAAGGAAATTAATATTGAGCATCAGGAAGAGATAGCTGAAGCTCCTGGGATACGCAATGAGGAAGGAGGGCTTAGAGAACCTGATACTAAAAGGCCAGATTGAGGGAAGAAGAGACAGGGGAAAGCAACGGATGACATATTTGAAGGACCTAATCAGGTGGATGATGGAACGAGGGTTGCATGGTGTAACAGGAGAAGGCGCGCTAAGAGCCACCAGCGATAGGGAAACGTGGAAAGCCATGATCGCCTACATCCTGAAGGGACAGGACACATAGAAGAAGAAGAACTGGCTCAAGTGGCCGGGTTACATCTCTCCATAGATTTTTATCTATCTGTTGTGGATCCCGGGAATGGGAACCGCACAAATTAATGAACAACAAACCAGATATTTGAGATAGAAAATAAGTATATTAAGAGTAAAGATACAAACTTGAACGCAGGTTAGTAATCCAGCAATACGATTAGTAAGAAATATATATATATATATATATACAAGTCTCTGAAGTGAAGCCGTAGTAGAATTAGTATGTCCTTATCGGAAGATGACGGATGCTGCGTAGTAACATCCTGTCTGAGTGGTGCTCAGAGCTACTATGAAGTACTGACGCTTTATTCTCCGTGAAATCTCGGTATCTGTTGGATTCTTATGGTAACTTATGGATCCTCACCGTAACTAAGGTATCTCACTATGGCGGGAGTATATGTATACTCAAGTCGAGTCCATTATCATGGAAAAAGGGGAGGTCCCACAACACTTTCAATTACAATAACTTCTTACGAAAGATAGTGATGTGATTTCATATCGCTTTCTTTTGAATGCATAGTAATTTTCCTAGATTGGTTCTTAGAGAGCTCAGGCTAATCCGATACTTCTCCTATAACTGGAACGGGAGAAAAATTATATTTAAGTGTTTCTTGAGAGAAATAATGTAAGGTTAATGTGACAGACTTAGTCGGAGTTTATATTTAGCACGTCGATTTAAATTTCAACAGTTCTGCTCCTCGACATTGTATTCAGTTCTATTGAATTATATGGGATGATTCATACAATTTCAAGAAATAATAAAATAAGTCTAAACTGTTGAGGATAAAAAATTTCTTTATCGCTGTTTATCTGATAGTTCTGCTAGGTTCATCGATATTTCTTCACGAATTAATAGAGTTAATCGCAGACTGGAAAACAGCAGTGCATTGGCATTTTTTTCAATGTGACAACATGTAACGTGTCTGTCACAAACACCATTCCACAAATATGTATACAAGTTATCACTTAATAAAGTTCAAAATCGATTGTCGGTTCTTGTTTGAAAAACACTTATTCTCCACTCTAGTTTGGCTTGGTTTATTTTGTCTTACTGCCTATCAACCTCAATGGGTTATTTAATTGTAACAAGATGCTTATGATAGGTTTGTATGAATAAAATATGTATTCTTTGTAAGAAATCAGTTTGTAAATCAAGTTTCGTTGACGTATTTTGTAAAGAGGCTTTGTAGGAAGTCTGGTTTGGTTTATTTTGTTTTACGGCATATCAACTTCAATGGGTTATTTAATGCCGACAAAAAATTCTGGAATTGTTTTTATGAATAGAATATTTATTCTTTGTAGGCTATCAGTTTGTAGATCAAGTTTCGTTGACGTATTTTGTAAAGAGGCTTTGTAGGAAGTCTGGTTTGGTTTATTTTGTTTTACGGTATATCAACTTCAATGAGTTATTTAATACCGACAAAAAGTTCTGGAAATGTTTTTATGAATAAAATATTTATTCTTTGTAAGATATCAGTTTGTAGATCATGTTTCATTGACGGATTATTTTTAAGAGTTTAATGTATTACTGGCAATACTTTTTCAAAAATGTTTTGCTGGTATTTTGAAAATTACTGCATCGATATTGCCATGGCAAATGTTAAGACGAATTCTGTTCATTTGTTCCAGTTGTTCAGATTTTGCACATAAGACAGGCCATGTCACTTCCACGGACTCGAATCACCTTTATTTCCTCCATATTCTAAACGTAAAGCGAAAGTTCACCTCAAGCATTTTTTTCTCGAGAATGGCTACTTTGTGAATCAGAAACACCTCAACACTACAATCTTAACCGCTTCGAGCCGAGGGTCAATCTATGTATATCTTCCTTATCCTCGTAATTTTTATATTGTTCAGATCACACTCTTTAATCATCATAACAGATTTAACATCACTGTCTTCAGTGTTTTTCTAGACCTGTATTAAGTAAACTTTAGTATTAAAAAGTCACAAATTTTGCGTGAAATTTAGTATAAAATGCACATTTTTTTTCTCAAGGACGGGTTTTTTTTATAACACACGTACTCACATGTATGCATATATATGAACATGACGTTTATACGCTCTCCTATTCACGCTATGAAAATTGAAGATGTGCTTTTGATTTATAAAAATAGAAGACAATACACACTTATACAGAAAAGAAAAATCCTATTATTGACTGTTTTAAATTATAGCTCATACATTAGCAAAATTATTTGGAAAATATTGTGCCACTGTAAACGGTCTGCTTATGTCCATTTTAATAATGGATTGGTTAAATCGTTTTGTAGTTGGCGATGAATGAGATTAGTTTAAATTCATTTCACCCAAAATAATCGCTATTGATTATACTGCGACAACTCTGAAATCAATGTGCAAATTCAATGAATTTGTCAAATAGTTTATTTTCGTTTTGTCGTTCGACGGTAGTAGGGTTGTATAGTTTTATTTCACTTCATTAGAAAAATCGATTTTTATTGAAATTTTGCTTCAATTATACAGAAATTTTATCAGAAGAGGCGTATGTTTGTCTATCTTTTCCAACAGTGAAAGAAAATAAGTGACGCTTTTGTTTTCATTTTAAGAAAGATACAGATGTATTTTGATATGAAGTTGGTGTAACAGAACTAGAAATAAATGAGCCGAGTTTGAATTCGAGTCGAATTCGTTATATTTACTTTTATACAAATAATCTTGGGAAAGGTATAGATCTATAATTCCTCCAGAAAAGTATGGGCTATACAGTAGAGTAAAATAAGCTCCTTAGCTATGGTTAGCAACCAGTTTTAATTTAGAATTTTCCTCCTCAACTTAAAAAAGAATCGTCAGATGCTACCAGACAGTATATCAATTCATTTATTTGAACGGTCTATTCACGGATGTGCGTTGTAGTGCAGTGGATATCGGCTCGGAACGAGAAATCGGGGAGCCGAGTTCAATTTCTAGTTAAATTCATTGCATTCACTTACGCGCAAATACCCTTGGGAAAGGTATTAATCCGTTTCTTCCTTCTAGTTATGGGTTTAATAACAGGACAGATTGAGTTCTATAGCCTTGGCTGGCAACCAATCTATCGCAGAAAGCAATGGCAACCTACTGCGGGATAATCTTTTGCCTAGTCAGTCTTTCGAGGCATGATCCTCTAGTGTGTATCCCCTAGTGTCTGTCACTTAACTGACTGATTGAATATAATAGTTGGAAATAATTAACTTTTACTGGGTATAAAGTAGGGGATCGGTTTTCTATTGTTATGGTGTAATAAAATGATCACCCACAAATTATACGTAATATAATAATGTAATATAATCTATCTGTTCTTCTTCAAGCTATGAGTTAAAGGACAAGAGAGATTGGGTTTTATAGCCTTGGCTGGAAACCAGTCTATCACAGAGTGATGACAACATACTGCAGGATAATCTTCTGCCTAGTCAGTCATGTCTCTTTCGAGACATGATCGCACAAGCGTGTTTCACGTATGGCAATTAACTGACTGACAATTCACAGATGAAGAATATATGTAGAGTAGACTAAAGGCAACAGACATGTGTTCAACGTAAGGATATTGAGAACAACACAGAAAGAATATGATAGCAACTAGGAAGTTTTTAGGAGAATGGCAATAAAAAGAATTTAGAATCATAGTTTGATAGTTCAAATTTTTGAGAGACATAATAAAGAAAACGTGTTTGGTGAATTTGATACTCACAAGACATAATGGTGGGAAGTGTGAATTACGGAAACATCGCATAACCTACCTAATGAAAAAGTGTAAATAGATATAACAGTGGCTTAGAAGGATGATAAGGAGTCAAATATTGCTTATATCTACAACGGAAAGGAAGTTGTGGAGAGGCGTTAACAATTACGTTCTGAAAAGATACAATACCTAAAAGAAGAAAGAATGGAGAAAAATCAATATTATATGACGTGGAAAACTATTTGCACTATTTTGACTTACGGCTGGCATAAAAAAATTAAAAAAAACAGAAATCAATTTTATTGGGCGATGAAAAATGAATACCTTATATCAAGGTGAAACGCAAGTTATCGCATGTTAAGTAAAATGAATTCGCAATAACTCTAAGATCTCTGGTATTTGAGTTTCTTCTTTTTCCTATGGCGTGTCCCTTCAAGACGTAGGTAATCAAGGACTTCCATTTGTCCCTGTCTCTTGTCACTCTAAATATGCTTCCTCTTCCAAAACCTCACTCTGCCATCCATTTGTTGAAGTCTATCAAATATGTCTCACGCTGTTTTCCCCTGTTCCACTTTCTTTCTATATGTCCTGTGAGTATTAGATTCTCCAGGCCGTCTTTCCTCATTACGTGTCCCCGGAAACTCAGCTGTTTCTTTCTTTAGTTAAGTATGAGTTAGCTTTTCGTTTGCTTTCTCTCAGCACCTCGTCATTGCTCCCGTGCTCTGTCCATGGTATCCTTAGCATCGGTCTGTAGAACCACATTTCTGCTGCCTCGAGCGCCTCTCCTTCATACTTAACGAGATTTCAAACATTCGCTGCCATACAGAAGGAGAGAAATCACATCGCAGCCCAAGACTCTTTTCGTTGTTTCCAATGAGATTTTCTTGTCTCTTAGAACTCTGGCTATCTTTTAAAATGCGTCTTTGGCCATGCCAATGCGTCTTCGGATCTCAGAGTCACACTTTCGATCCTCTGCCAGAACGCTTCCCCGGTATTTAAAATTTATTTACCTAGACAAATTAAAGAATACCTTATAAAAAATGTATCTTATTCTTTCACCATAATAGCTCGCCCTGGGTCAAAAGTATCGAGACTCGACGAAGAAGCTCTTCCTGATTCATGATACGCAAGTGTTATAGTAATTTTGGATTACCGCTTATTTTCATCTTTTATAGAATTCTTTAACTGAAAACAAATTTCACGCCACAATAAAATTTCCAAAACGGCCAAAGGCAGTTCTCCGTTGGGAAAAATTAAAAAAAGTAAAAATTAGGAGATAAATTTATGACGTTAGTTGAATTATTTTAAAAGACAGAACATATTTGTCAATAACGTCGAAAAGAAAATAAGGGAATTAAGATTTTTGCGGATATTTTGGATAAAACACTTGAAAAAAAAGCATTTCTGAAAAAGGAAAAAGCAAAAATATGGTAGAATATGGTAGAATAAAATGGTAAATATGTTGTTCAATATATCCGGACGTAGAAAGTTTGCATAATAAAACAGGTTAATATTCTGGCAAAACTCATTCCTTGTTGAAATAATCTAGGCTACTTCAAAGCTTTCTTAAAGTAGAAAAAGGCTAAAGATAGTGGAAGAATACGGTAAAGATGCTGTTCAATAACCTGAATGTATAAAATTTAGTTTAGCAACCGTCAGAACTTGTTGGCCAAACCAAAGTCTACACGAAAGAGAAGACGGCAAAAGAAAGTGGAACAAAGCAGTAAATATGTATTTTTTTTTAATCATATCACCCTGATGCGCAGGGGGCTACGTGAGAGTGAAAAGAGTGGAAAAGAGAAAGCCGGAAACCACATCCTAAACAGGAAACAAGGGATGAGCCTCTACACCTGTTCAATAGACGTGGGTGGAGTGTGAACCGGGCGATAGTTTAGTCTATCTACTCCAATTGAAAAAAAGAAAAAAGAAAAGAGTAAAAAAGATTAGAAAAGAGAAAGCCGGAAACCACATCCTAAACAGGGAACAAGGGATGATCCTCTTCACCTGTTCAATAGACGTGGGTGGAGTGTGAACCGGGCGATAGTTTAGTCTATCTACTCCAATATATTTACTAAATAAATTGCTGTGGATTTTCGTCGCCAATTTTTTGTGGAGTTGTAGCGAAACGTCACTGCAAAGTTTTAGTGATCAGTTTGTGCCGGAAGTAAGACACGAAACAAGAAGGTAGGTTCAAAACAGTGTATAACTATAACAACACAGAAGATATCCAAAATAAATATTAATATAGAAATAAGTAAGCCGGAAGGTATTATTACGCTGCCTGACTTGTAGCTGTAGTCAACTGCTCTAGTTAACTGCTTCGTTAAACTGCTGTACTTGATTTCTCGTAACTGCAGTATTCAGTTACCCCCAACCACCACCACCACCACCACAAATGTGTTTTTTTAACCTGGGTTCTCCGGCCATATAGCTCAGCTAAAAATATCTCATTTTGCCCAGTCGTGACTCTACCCATCGGCGAAGCCACGACTGGGTTATTACTCTCCGCTCGCAGGCAGAGAGATTGACAGTGTCAAAGACAGTTACTGCTCGTAACTGCAGTATTCAGTTACCCTCCCCACTCACTAGGGCAAAATGTGGCACAAGGCCTTTTTAATGTGGATTATCCGGGCCATACAGACCGGCCAAAAATTCTATCTAATTTTTCCCCAGTCGTGACTTTACCCTTCGGCCGAGCCACGATTGGGATAATACTCTCCGCCCGCAGGCTGAAAGATTGACAGTGCGCATGGCAGTTAACTGCTGTTAACTGCATTATTTAGCTGTCCCTCCCAGTAAGGGCAACATATGACACATGGTCAGTTTATAACTGGGCTTTCCGGGCTATATGGCCCGGCCAAAAAATGTCTGTCTATTATTCCCCAGTCGTGCTTCTACCCTTCGGCGGAACCACGACTGGGTCATTGCTCTCTGCTCGGAAGCAGAGAGCGCCCTCCACCCGAAGTCATAGAGCTGACAGTATCATAGTTGCAGCAGTAGACTGCTGTTAACTGCTCTCTAGAAGTCACGCAGGTAATTTATATATAGCAAGAGGAAGAGTTCACTCCTCGTAGTAGGGCACCATGACACAAACCTAAGGAACGTGTTGGCAAAAACAACGATTTACCGAAATAAGAAATGGCAGAAGAGAGTGAAACAAAATAGTAAATATAATGTTCAATCACTTGAATGGAGAATATTTAATAAATTAACGAACTTTACATACTGCATTGCTGAAATGAAAATGACAGAAAAATGTCGGACTTTTTCATGCAGAATATTTAAAGGAAGTGCATTTGATTTTTACTTAATTAACTGAACATGGTTTGTTGCTTACCATGTCTAAATCTGTTGTTCAAGTGTTGATAGTGATTAACGCTTTGATACTTTGTCATCCATGAAGAACAACTGTATGAACTCGGAAGACTTGAATAGCCAAATTTTTAACTGATAAAATTTTATCGTAGAATCAGGAAGTTTTAAAAATTTTGTAATTAAAATTTCTGAAGCCGAAATTAAAACAGTGAATCATCATTAGTCCGAAGTCTTTCATAACAGAGGAAATTAAAGCCGAACATAAAAAATGATTTAATAATGGAATTTCTTAAATATGAACCAGCAACATTCCTTCTGAATGTTCTTTTCTTTTATAACTCGAGTTTCTTTTTTAGCTGAAGAATTTCCGCGCATAGATTTTCTCGATTACTTTGTAAACGACACTGGCCGCATATAATTGTCAGGTTTAGGAAACCATACATGCGCAGTACAAATTGAGGCAAATGTGAATTCTAACGAATTTACAGTCAAGCATAGATAAAATTAGACACACGCAAACACACACACACACATATATATATATATCCCTCTGGCTATACACACACACATACACACACACACACACTCACACACACACCTATATATATATATACCACTCTGGCTATTGGGCGTGTATAATGATAATATAGACGCTGAAAAGTCTGCCTTCTTCTACTGAGCGTCCATAGCCCAGAGGTAGAATCGCCGACTGACGCCAATTCGGTCGGGTTTCAATCCTGGGTTAAAAGCAATCGGAGTCTAACCGTACTGATTAGCTGTGATACAGCGAAACAGATCTGTCAGCGGATGACTATATATATATATATATTTTTTTTTTTTTTTTTTTTTTTAATCATATCACCCCGAGCAAGGCAGTAACGCCACTGATGCGCAGGGGGCTACGTAAGGGTAAAAAGAATGGAAAAGAGAAAGCCGAAAACCGCATCCTAAACAGGAAACAAGGGATGAGCCTCTTCACCTGTTCAATAGATGTGGGTGGAGTGTGAACCGGGCGATAGTTTAGTCTATCTACTCCAATTGAAAAAAAAAATAAAATAATAAAGGAAAAGAGTGAAAAGATTGGAAAAGAGAAAACCGGAAACCGCATCCTAAACAGGAAACAAGGGATGAGCCTCTTCACCTGTTCAATAGATGTGGGTGGAGTGTGAACCGGGCGATAGTTTAGTCTATCTACTCCAATTGAAAAAAAAAATAAAATAATAAAGGAAAAGAGTGAAAAGATTGGAAAAGAGAAAACCGGAAACCGCATCCTAAACAGGAAACAAGGGATGAGCCTCTTCACCTGTTCAATAGATGTGGGTGGAGTGTGAACCGGGCGATAGTTTAGTCTATCTACTCCAATTGAAAAAAAAAATAAAATAATAAAGGAAAAGAGTGAAAAGATTGGAAAAGAGAAAACCGGAAACCGCATCCTAAACAGTAAACAAGGGATGAGCCTCTTCACCTGTTCAATAGATGTGGGTGGAGTGTGAACCGGGCGATAGTTTAGTCTATCTACTCCAATTGAAAAAAAAAATAAAATAATAAAGGAAAAGAGTGAAAAGATTGGAAAAGAGAAAACCGGAAACCGCATCCTAAACAGGAAACAAGGGATGAGCCTCTTCACCTGTTCAATAGATGTGGGTGGAGTGTGAACCGGGCGATAGTTTAGTCTATCTACTCCAATTGGAAAAAAAAAATAAAATAATAAAGGAAAAGAGTGAAAAGATTGGAAAAGAGAAAACCGGAAACCGCATCCTAAACAGGAAACAAGGGATGAGCCTCTTCACCTGTTCAATAGATGTGGGTGGAGTGTGAACCGGGCGATAGTTTAGTCTATCTACTCCAATTGAAAAAAAAAATAAAATAATAAAGGAAAAGAGTGAAAAGATTGGAAAAGAGAAAACCGGAAACCGCATCCTAAACAGGAAACAAGGGATGAGCCTCTTCACCTGTTCAATAGATGTGGGTGGAGTGTGAACCGGGCGATAGTTTAATCTATCTACTCCAATTAGTTTAATCTATCTACTCGGGAACCCCTTCCTAAACTAGAAACAAGGCGATCAACTCTACTCCTGTCCAAAAGAAGGGGGTGGAGTGTGAGACCTGGCGATAGAAGGTACTATCTACTCCAATTAAAAAAAATAAATATGTGACTGAAGTTAATGAAGTTTTAACTTAGTATAAGTCAAACCTAAATTTCATAATTAAGAACAATTTACACAAAAATTAGGCAGAAAAGATAAGAACCGAAAAAGAATAAAATAAAATAAAAAATACAAGTAAAAATAAGTAAATAAATAATTCAAAAAATAATAAAAAATAAGATCACACTGGCTAAACTCACCAAGTTGCAGGCTTGCTGACAGAAAAAAGTTAAAATTTCAAAAATTATCTTCATTCTGTTTCTTCTGAGAGTTCTGGAGAGATTGGTTACCTTAAGCAAGCAGTAACAGACAGTAGTGTGATGAGGGGGAATCACCTCCAAGCCATGTGTCCAGTTAGCAAGGGAATGACAGAGAACAATAAAAAAAAAAACAAAAAAAAACATGGGCTTTGGTCTTTTAGAATTCCTACATATAACCAAAACCCTAATATACCAAACCCAAATTTCATAATTAAGAACAATTTACACAAAATTAGCAGAAAAGATAAGAACCGAAAAAGAATAAAATAAAATAAAAAATACAAGTAAAAATAAGTAAATAAATAATTCAAAAATAATAAAAATAAGATCACACTGGCTAAACTCACCAAATGCCAGGCTTGCTGACAGAAAAAGTTAAATTTCAAAATTATCTTCATTCTGTTTCTTCTGAGAGTTCTGGAGAGATTGGTTACCTTAAGCAAGCAGTAACAGACAGTAGTGTATGGAGGGGGGAATCACCTCCAAGCCATGTGTCCAGTTAGCAAGGGAATGACAGAGAACAATAAAAAAACAAAAAACATGGCCGGTCTTAGAATTCCTACATATAACCAAAAAACCCTAATATACCAAACCTAAATTTCATAATTAAGAACAATTTACACAAAAATTAGGCAGAAAAGATAAGAACCGAAAAAGAATAAAATAAAATAAAAATACAAGTAAAAATAAGTAAATAAATAATTCAAAAAATAATAAAAAATAAGATCACACTGGCTAAACTCTCACTGCTGCAGGCTTGCTGAGAAAAAGTTAAAATTTCAAAATTATCTTCATTCTGTTTCTTCTGGAGAGTTCTGGAGAGATTAAGTTACCTTAAGCAAGCAGTAACAGACAGTAGTGTGATGGAGGGGGGAATCACCTCCAAGCCATGTGTCCAGTTAGCAAGGGAATGACAGAGAACAATAAAAAAAAAAACAAAAAAAAAAACATGGCCGGTCTTAGAATTCCTACATATAACCAAACCCTAATATACCAAACCTAATTTCATAATTAAGAACAATTTACACAAAAATTAGGCAGAAAAGATAAGAACCGAAAAAGAATAAAATAAAATAAAAAATACAAGTAAAAATAAGTAAATAAATAATTCAAAAAATAATAAAAATAAGATCACACTGGCTAAACTCACCAAGTTGCAGGCTTGCTGACAGAAAAAGTTAAAATTTCAAAATTATCTTCATTCTGTTTCTTCTGGAGAGTTCTGGAGAGATTAAGTTACCTTAAGCAAGCAGTAACAGACAGTAGTGTGATGGAGGGGGAATCACCTCCAAGCCATGTGTCCAGTTAGCAAGGGAATGACAGAGAACAATAAAAAAAAAAAAAACAAAAAAAAAAACATGGCTTGTCTTAGAATTCCTACATATAACCAAACCCTAATATACCAAACCTAAATTTCATAATTAAGAACAATTTACACAAAAATTAGGCAGAAAAGATAAGAAACTGAAAAAAGAATAAAATAAAATAAAAAAAATACAAGTAAAAATAAGTAAATAAATAATTCAAAAAATAATAAAAAATAAGATCACACTGGCTAAACTCACCAAGTTGCAGGCTGTTGACAGAAAAAAGTTAAAATTTCAAAAATTATCTTCATTCTGTTTCTTCTGGAGAGTTCTGGAGAGATTAAGTTACCTTAAGCAAGCAGTAACAGACAGTAGTGTGATGGAGGGGGGAATCACCTCCAAGCCATGTGTCCAGTTAGCAAGGGAATGACAGAGAACAATAAAAAAAAAAAACAAAAAAAAACATGGCCGGTCTTAGAATTCCTACATATAACCAAAACCCTAATATACCAAACCTAAATTTCATAATTAAGAACAATTTACACAAAAATTAGGCAGAAAAGATAAGAACCGAAAAAGAATAAAATAAAATAAAAATACAAGTAAAAATAAGTAAATAAATAATTCAAAAAATAATAAAAAATAAGATCACACTGGCTAAACTCACCAAGCCAGGCTTGCTGACAGAAAAAAAGTTAAAATTTCAAAAATTATCTTCATTCTGTTTCTTCTGGAGAGTTCTGGAGAGATTAAGTTACCTTAAGCAAGCAGTAACAGACAGTAGTGTGATGGGAGGGGGGAATCACCTCCAAGCCATGTGTCCAGTTAGCAAGGGAATGACAGAGAACAATAAAAAAAAAAAAAAAAAAAAACATGGCCGGTTCCTAGAATTCTACATATAACCAAAACCCTAATATACCAAACCTAAATTTCATAATTAAGAACAATTTACACAAAAATTAGGCAGAAAAGATAAGAACCGAAAAAGAATAAAATAAAATAAAAAAAATACAAGTAAAAATAAGTAAATAAATAATTCAAAAAATAATAAAAAATAAGATCACACTGGCTAAACTCACCAAGCTGCAGGCTTGCTGACAGAAAAAAGTTAAAATTTCAAAAATTATCTTCATTCTGTTTCTTCTGGAGAGTTCTGGAGAGATTAAGTTACCTTACAAGCAGTAACAGACAGTAGTGTGATGGAGGGGGAATCACCTCCAAGCCATGTGTCCAGTTAGCAAGGGAATGACAGAGAACAATAAAAAAAAAAAAACAAAAAAAAAACATGGCCGGTCTTAGAATTCCTACATATAACCAAAACCCTAATATACCAAACCTAAATTTCATAATTAAGAACAATTTACACAAAAATTAGGCAGAAAAGATAAGAACCGAAAAAGAATAAAATAAAATAAAAAATACAAGTAAAAATAAGTAAATAAATAAATTCAAAAATAATAAAAAATAAGATCACACTGGCTAAACTCACCGGTTGCAGGCTTGCTGACAGAAAAAAGTTAAAATTTCAAAATTATCTTCATTCTGTTTCTTCTGGAGAGTTCTGGAGAGATTAAGTTACCTTAAGCAAGCAGTAACAGATAAAACAGTGTGATGGAGGGGGGAATCACCTCCAAGCCATGTGTCCAGTTAGCAAGGGAATGACAGAGAACAATAAAAAAAAAAAAAAAAAAAAAAAAAAAACATGGCCGGTCTTAGAATTCCTACATATAACCAAACCCTAATATACCAAACCTAAATTTCATAATTAAGAACAATTTACACAAAAATTAGCAGAAAAAGATAAGAACCGAAAAAGAATAAAATAAAATAAAAATACAAGTAAAAAAATAAGTAAATAAATAATTCAAAAAATAATAAAAAATAAGATCACACTGGCTAAACTCACCAAGTTGCAGGCTTGCTGACAGAAAAAAGTTGTAACTTCAAAATTACCTTCATTCTGTTTCTCTTGGAGAGTTCTGGAGAGATTAAGTTACTCAAGGGCAGTAACAGACAGTAGTGTGATGGAGGGGGGAATCACCCCAAGCCATGTGTCCAGTTAGCAAGGGAATGACAGAGAACAATAAAAAACAAAAAAAACATGGATGGTCTTAGAATTCTACATATAACCAAAACCCTAATATACCAAACCTAAATTTCATAATTAAGAACAATTTACACAAAAATTAGGCAGAAAAGATAAGAACCGAAAAGAATAAAATAAAATAAAAATACAAGTAAAAATAAGTAAATAAATAATTCAAAAATAATAAAAAATAAGATCACACTGGCTAAACTCACCAAGTTGCAGGCTTGTTGACAGAAAAAAGTTAAAATTTCAAAATTATCTTCATTCTGTTTCTTCTGGAGAGTTCTGGAGAGATTGGTTACCTTTAAGCAAGCAGTAACAGACAGTAGTGTGATGGAGGGGGAATCACCTCCAAGCCATGTGTCCAGTTAGCAAGGGAATGACAGAGAACAATAAAAAAAAAAAAAAAACAAAAAAAAACATGGCCGGTCTTAGAATTCCTACATATAACCAAAACCCTAATATACCAAACCCAAATTTCATAATTAAGAACAATTTACACAAAAATTAGGCAGGAAAAGATAAGAACCGAAAAAGAATAAAATAAAATAAAATACAAGTAAAAATAAGTAAATAAATAATTCAAAAAATAATAAAAAATAAGATCACACTGGCTAAACTCACCATTGCAGGCTTGCTGACAGAAAAAAGTTAAAATTTCAAAATTATCTTCATTCTGTTTCTTCTGGAGAGTTCTGGAGAGATTAAGTTACCTTAAGCAAGCAGTAACAGACAGTAGTGTGATGGAGGGGGGAATCACCTCCAAGCCATGTGTCCAGTTAGCAAGGGAATGACAGAGAACAATAAAAAAAAAAAAAAACAAAAAAAAAACATGGCCGGTCTTAGAATTCCTACATATAACCAAACCCTAATATACCAAACCCAAATTTCATAATTAAGAACAATTTACACAAAAATTAGGCAGAAAAGATAAGAACCGAAAAAGAATAAAATAAAATAAAAAATACAAGTAAAAAATAAGTAAATAAATAATTCAAAAAATAATAAAAAATAAGATCACACTGGCTAAACTCACCAAGTTGCAGGCTTGCTGACAGAAAAAGCGAAATTTCCAAAAATTATCTTCATTCTGTTTCTTCTGGAGAGTTCTGGAGAGATTAAGTTACCTTAAGCAAGCAGTAACAGATACAGTAGTGTGATGGAGGGGGGAATCACCTCCAAGCCATGTGTCCAGTTAGCAAGGAAATTACAGAGAGCAATAAAAAAAAAAAACAAAAAAAAACATGGCTGGTCTTAGAATTCCTACATATAACCAAAACCCAATATACCAAACCTAAATTTCATAATTAAGAACAATTTACACAAAAATTAGGCAGAAAAGATAAGAACCGAAAAAGAACAAAATAAAATAAAAAATACAAGTAAAAAATAAGTAAATAAATAATTCAAAAAAATAATAAAAATAAGATCATACTGGCTAAATCACCAAGTTGCAGGTTTAAGGACAGAAAAAAGTTAAAATTTCAAAAATTATCTTCATTCTGTTTCTTCTGGAGAGTTCTGGAGAGATTAAGCCTTAAGCAAGCAGTAACAGACAGTAGTGTGATGGAGGGGGGAATTTCCAAGCCATGTGTCCAGCTAGTAGCAAGGGAATGACAGAGAACAATAAAAAAAAAAAACAAAAAAAAAACATGGCCGGTCTTAGAATTTACACATAACCAAAAAAAACCCTAATATACCAAACCTAAATTTCATAATTAAGAACAATTTACACAAAAATTAGGCAGAAAAGATAAGAACCGAAAAGAATAAAATAAAATAAAAAATACAAGTAAAAATAAGTAAATAAATAATCTAAAAATAAATAAAAAATAAGATCACATCATTAAAACTCACCAAGTTGCAGGCTTGCTGACAGAAAAAGTTAAAATTTCAAAAAATTATCTTCATTCTGTTTCTTCTGAGAGTTCTGGAGAGATTAAGTTACCTTAAGCAAGCAGCAACAGACAGTAAAAGGATGGAGGGGGGAATCACCTCCAAGCCATGTGTCCAGTTAGCAAGGGAATGACAGAGAACACAAAAAAAAAAACAAAAAAAAAACATGGCCGGTCTTAGAATTCCTACATATAACCAAAACCCCATACCAAACCTAAATTTCATAATTAAGAACAATTTTTAACACAAAAATTAGGCAGAAAAGATAAACCAAAAGAATAAAATAAATAAAAAAATACATAAGTAAAAATAAGTAAATAAATAATTCAAAAATAATAAAAATAAGATCACACTGGCTAAACTCACCAAGTTGCAGGCTTGCTGACAGAAAAAAGTTACCCCAAAAATTACTCTATTCTGTTTCTTCTGGAGGAGTTCTGGAGAGATTAAGTTACCTTTAAGCAAGCAGTAACAGATACAGTGGATGGAGGGGGAATCACCTTCCAAGCCATGTGTCCAGTTAGCAAGGGAATGACAGAGAACAATAAAAAAAAAAAACAAAAAAAAAACATGGCCGGTCTTAGAATCTTACATATAACCAAAACCCTAATATACCAAACCTAAATTTCATAATTAAGAACAATTTACACAAAAATTAGTGAAAAGATAAGAACCGAAAAAGAAGAAAATAAAATAAAAAATACAAGTAAAATAAGTAAATAAATAATTCAAAAAATAATAAAAATAAGATCACACTGGCTAAACTCACCAGTTGCAGGTTTGCTGACAGAAAAAGTTAAGAAAATTTCAAAATTATCTTCATTCTGTTTCTTCTATACAGTTCTGGAGAGATTTCTGTTACCTTAAGCAAGCAGTAACAGACAGTAGTGATGGAGGGGGGAATCACCTCCAAGCCATGTGTCCAGTTAGCAAGGGAAATGACAGAGAACAATAAAAAAAAAAAAAACATGGCCGGTCTTAGAATTCCCACATATAACCAAAACCCTAATATACCAAACCTAAATTTCATAATTAAGAAACAATTTACACAAAAATTAGGCAGAAAAGATAAGAACCGAAAAAGAATAAAATAAAATAAAAATACAAGTAAAAATAAGTAAATAAATAATTCAAAAAATAATAAAAAATAAGATCACACTGGCTAAACTCACCAAGTTGCAGGCTTGCTGACAGAAAAAAGTTAAGAAAATTTCAAAAATTATCTTCTCATTCTGTTTCTTCTATACAGTTCTGAGAGTTCTGGAGAGATTAAGTTACCTTAAGGAAGCAGTAACAGACAGTAGTGTGATGGAGGGGAATCACCTCCAAGCCATGTGTCCAGTTAGCAAGGGAATGACAGAGAACAATAAAAAAAAAAAACATGGCCGGTCTTAGAATTCCTACATATAACCAAAACCCTAATATACCAAACCTAAATTTCATAATTAAGAACAATTTACACAAAAATTAGGCAGAAAAGATAAGAACCGAAAAAGAATAAAATAAAATACAAGTAAAAATAAGTAAATAAATAATTCAAAAAATAATAAAAAATAAGATCACACTGGCTAAACTCACCAAGCTGCAGGTTTAAGCTGACAGAAAAAAGTTAAAAAAATTTCCGTGGCCCATCTTCATTCTGTTTCTTCTGAGAGTTCTGGAGAGATTAAGTTACCTTAAGCAAGCAGTAACAGAGAACAGGATGGAGGGGGAATCACCTCCAAGCCATGTGTCCAGTTAGCAAGGAATACAGAGAAATCAATAAAAAAAAAAACAAAAAAACATGGCCGGTCTTAGAATTCCTACATATAACCAAAAAAACCCTAATATACCAAACCTAAATTTCATAATTAAGAACAATTTACACAAAAATTAGGCAGAAAAGATAAGAACCGAAAAAAGAATAAAATAAAAAATAATACAAGTAAAAATAAGTAAATAAATAATTCAAAATAATAAAAATAAGATCACACTGACAAACTGTTGCAGGCTTGCTGACAGAAAAAAGTTAAAATTTCAAAAAATTATCTTCATTCTGTTTCTTCTGGAGAGTTCTGGAGAGATTAAGTTACCTTAAGCAAGCAGTAACAGACAGTAGGGTAGATGGAGGGGGGAATCACCTCCAAGCCATGTGTCCAGTTAGCAAGGGAATGACAGAGAACAATAAAAAAAAAAAACAAAAAAAAAACATATTGCCCAGAATTCTTGGCAAATCAAAACCCTAATATACCAAACCTAAATTTCATAATTAAGAATACCTACATAAAAATTAGGCAGAAAAGATAAGAACCGAAAAATAATAAAATAAAATAAAATACAAGTAAAAATAAGTAAATAAATAATTCAAAATAATAAAAAATAAGATCACACTGGCTAAACTCACCAAGTTGCAGGCTTGCTGACAGAAAAAAGTTAAAATTTCAAAATTATCTTCATTCTGTTTCTTCTGAGAGTTCTGAGAGA
This sequence comes from Ascarosepion bandense, assembly GCA_037127315.1. Lineage (NCBI taxonomy): Eukaryota > Metazoa > Mollusca > Cephalopoda > Sepiida > Sepiidae > Ascarosepion > Ascarosepion bandense. The sequence goes on along the minus strand of JBBBDQ010000485.1, from coordinate 3,366,681 downwards.
TTAAGTTACTCTTAGCAAGCAGTAACAGATGTGCAGGGAGAGGGGGGAATCACCTCCAAGCCATGTGTCCAGTTAGCAAGGGAATGACAGAGAACAATAAAAAAAAAAAAAACAAAAACAGCAATGGTCTTGGGACTCCTACATATAACCAAAACCCTAATATACCAAACCTAAATTTCTATAATTAAGAACAATTACACAAAAATTAGGCAGAAAAGATAAGAACCGAAAAGAATAAAAATAAAAAATAAAAAATACAAGTAAAAATAAGTAAATAAATAATTCAAAAAATAATAAAAAATAAGATCATACTGGCTAAACTCACCAAGTTGCAGGCTTGCTGACAGAAAAAAGTTAAAATTTCAAAAATTATCTTCATTCTGTTTCTTCTGGAGAGTTCTGGAGAGATTAAGTTACCTTAAGCAAGCAGTAACAGACAGTAGTGTGATGGAGGGGGAATCACCTCCAAGCCATGTGTCCAGTTAGCAAGGGAATGACAGAGAACAATAAAAAAAAAAACAAAAAAAACATGGCCGGTCTTAGAATTCCTACATATAACCAAAACCCTAATATACCAAACCTGAATTTTTACATTAAGAACAATTTACACAAAAATTAGGCAGAAAAGATAAGAACCGAAAAAGAATAAAATAAAATAAAAAATAAAATAAAATAAGTAAATAAATAATTCAAAAAATGTACAAAAAATAAGATCACACTGGCTAAACTCACCAAGTTGCAGGCTTGCTGACAGAAAAAAGTTAAAATTTCAAAATTATCTTCATTCTGTTTCTTCTGGAGAGTTCTGGAGAGATTAAGTTACCTTAAGCAAGAAAATATGGTGTATGGAGGGGAATCACCCAAGCCATGTGTCCAGTTAGCAAGGGAATGACAGAGAACAACAAAAAAACAAAAAAAAAACATGGCCGGTCTTAGAATTCCTACATATAACCAAAACCCTAATATACCAAACCTAAATTTCATAATTAAGAACAATTTACACAAAAATTAGGCAGAAAAGATAAGAACCGAAAAAGAATAAAATAAAATAAAAATAACAGTAAAAATAAGTAAATAACACCAAAAATAATAAAAAATAAGATCACACTGGCTAACTCACCATGTATACTATTGACAGAAAAAGGAAAATTTCAAAAATTATCTTCATCTGTTTCTTCTGGAGAGTTCTGGAGTAGGACAAGCTACCTTAAGCAAGCAGTAACAGACAGTAGTGTGATGGAGGGGGGAATCACCTCCAAGCCATGTGTCCAGTTAGCAAGGGAATGACAGAGCACAATAAAAAAAAAAACAAAAAAAAAAACATACGTGTCTTGAATTCCACATATAACCAAACCCCAATATACCAAACCTAAATTTCATAATTAAGAATAAATTTACACAAAAATTAGGCAGAAAAGATAAGAACCGAAAAAGAATAAAATAAATAAAAAATACAAGTAAAAAATAAGTAAATAAATAATTCAAAAATAATAAAAAATAAGATCACACTGGCTAAACTCACCAAGTTGCAGGCTTGCTGACAGAAAAAAGTTAAAATTTCAAAATTATCTTCATTCTGTTTCTTCTGAGAGTTCTGGAGAGATTAAGTTACCTTAAGCAAGCAGTAACAGAGCAGGGTGATGGAGGGGGAATCACCTCCAAGCCATGTGTCCAGTTAGCAAGGGAATGACAGAGAACAATAAAAAAAAAAAAAAAAAAAAAACATGGCCGGTCTTAGAATTCCTACATATAACCAAAACCCTAATATACCAAACCTAAAATTTCATAATTAAGAACAATTTCATAACAAAATTAGGCAGAAAAGATAAGAACCGAAAAAGAATAAAATAAAAATAAAAAATACAAGTAAAAATAAGTAAATAAATAATTCAAAAATAATAAAAAATAAGATCACACTGGCTAAACTCACCAAGCTGCAGGCTTGCTTGACAGAAAAGTTAAAATTTCAAAAATTATCTTCATTCTGTTTCTTCTGGAGAGTTCTGGAGAGATTAAGTTACCTTAAGCAAGCAGTAACAGACAGTAGTGTGATGGAGTGGGGGAATCACCTCCAAGCCATGTGTCCAGTTAGCAAGGGAATGACAGAGAACAATAAAAAAAAAAAAAACAAAAAAAAACATGGCCGGTCTTAGAATTCCTACATATAACCAACCCTAATATACCAAACCTAAATTTCATAATTAAGAACAATTTACACAAAAATTAGGCAGAAAAGATAAGAACCGAAAGAATAAAATAAAATAAAAAAAATACAAGTAAAAATAAGTAAATAAATAATTCAAAAAAATAATAAAAAATAAGATCACACTGGCTAAACTCACCAAGTTGCAGGCTTGCTGACAGAAAAAAGTTAAAATCTCTAAAAATTATCTTCATTCTGTTTCTTCTGAGAGTTCTGGAGAGATTAAGTTACCTTAAGCAAGCAGTAACAGACAGTGAGGTGAGTGGAGGGGGAATCACCTCCAAGCCATGTGTCCAGTTAGCAAGGGAATGACAGAGAACAATAAAAAAAAAAACAAAAAAAAACATGGCCGGTCTTAGAATTCTACATATAACCAAAACCCTAATATACCAAACCTAAATTTCATAATTAAGAACAATTTACACAAAAATTAGGCAAGAAGATAAGAACCTAAAAGAAATAAAATAAAATAAAAAAATACAAGTAAAAATAAGTAAATAAATAATTCAAAAAATAATAAAAAATAAGATCACACTGGCTAAACTCACCATTGCAGGCTTGCTGACAGAAAAGGTTAAAATTTCAAAATTATCTTCATTCTGTTTCTTCTGAGAGCCTAAGGAGATTAAGTTACCTTTTAAGCAAGCAGTAACAGACAGTAGGCAGGATGGAGGGGGAATCACCCCAAGCCATGTGTCCAGTTAGCAAGGGAATGACAGAGAACAATAAAAAAAAAACATGGCCGGTCTTAGAATTCCTACATATAACCAAAACCCTAATATACCAAACCTAAATTTCATAATTAAGAACAATTTACACAAAAATTAGGCAGAAAAGATAAGAACCGAAAAAGAATAAAATAAAATAAAATACAAGTAAAAATAAGTAAATAAATAATTCAAAAAATAATAAAAAATAAGTATTCACACCAAAATTGCAGGTTTGCTGACAGAAAAAAGTTAAGAAAAATTTCAAAAATTATCTTCATTCTGTTTCTTCTATACAGTTCTGGAGAGTTCTGGAGAGATTAAGTTACCTTAAGGAAGCAGTAACAGACAGTAGTGTGATGGAGGGGGGGAATCACCTCCAAGCCATGTGTCCAGTTAGCAAGGGAATGACAGAGAACAAATAAAAAAAAAACATGGCCGGTCTTAGAATTCTACATATAACCAAAACCCTAATATACCAAACCTAAATTTCATAATTAAGAACAATTTATACACAAAATTATATGAAAAGATAAGAACCGAAAAAGAATAAAATAAAATAAAAAATACAAGTAAAAATAAGTAAATAAATAATTCAAAAAATAATAAAAAATAAGATCACACTGGCTAAACTCAACAAGCTGCAGGCTTGCTGACAGAAAAAAGTTAAAATGCAAAAATATCTTCATTCTGTTTCTTCTGGAGAGTTCTGGAGAGATTAAGTTACCTTGGAGCAGCAGTAACAGACAGTAGTGTGATGGAGGGGGGAATCACCCAAGCCATGTGTCCAGTTAGCAAGGGAATGACAGAGAACAATAAAAAAAAAAAACAAAAAAAAAATTAGCCTGGAATTCTCCACATATAACCAAAACCCTAATATATCAAACCTAAATTTCATAATTAAGAACAATTTACACAAAATTAGGCAGAAAGATAAGAACTGAAAAAGAATAAAATAAAATAAAAAATACAAGTAAAAATAAGTAAATAAATAATTCAAAAAATAATAAAAATAAGATCACACTGGCTAAACTCACCAAGTTGCAGGCTTGCTGACAGAAAAAAGTTAAAATTTCAAAATTATCTTCATTCTGTTTCTTCTGAGAGTTCTGGAGAGATTAAGTTACCTTAAGCAAGCAGTAACAGACAGTAGTGTGATGGAGGGGGGAATCACCTCCAAGCCATGTGTCCAGTTAGCAAGGGAATGACAGAGAACAATAAAAAAAAAAAACAAAAAAAAACATGGCCGGTCTTAGAATTCCTACACATAACCTAAAACCCTAATATACCAAACCTAAATTCCCTCATAATTAAGAACAAATTTACACAAAAATTAGGCAGAAAAGATAAGAAACTAAAAAGAAATAAAATAAAATAAAAAATACAAGCAAAAATAAGTAAATAAATAATTCAAAAAATAAAAAAGAAGATCACACTGGCTAAACTCACCAAGTTGCAGGCTTGCTGACAGAAAAAGTTAAAATTTCAAAAATTATTCTATCTTTGTTTCTTCGGAGAGTTCTGGAGAGATTAAGTTACCTTAAGCAAGCAGTAACAGACAGTAGTGATGGAGGGGGGAATCACCTCTCAAGCCATGTGTCCAGTTAGCAAGGGAATGACAGAGAACAAATAAAAAAAAAAAACAAAAAAAAAACATGGTCAGTCTTAGAATTCCTACATATAACCAAAACCCTAATATACCAAACCTAAATTTCATAATTAAGAACAATTTACACAAAATTAGGCAGAAAAGATAAGAACCAAAAAGAATAAAATAAAATAAAAAATACAAGTAAAAATAAGTAAATAAATAATTCAAAAAATAATAAAAAATAAGATCACACTGGCTAAACTCACCAAGTTGCAGGTTTGCTGACAGAAAAGTTAAAATTTCAAAAATTATCTTCATTCTGTTTCTTCTGGAGAGTTCTGGAGAGATTAAGTTACCTTAAGCAAGCAGTAACAGACAGTAGTGTGATGGAGGGGGGAACTCTGCCATGTGCTGTCCAGTTAGCAAGGGAATGACAGAGAGCCACTAAAAAAACAAAAAACATGGCCGGTCTTAGAATTCCTACATATAACCAAAACCCTAATATACCAAACCTAAATTTCATAATTAAGAACAATTTACACAAAAATTAGGCAGAAAAGATAAGAACCGAAAAAGAATAAAATAAAATAAAAAATACAAGTAAAAATAAGTAAATAAATAATTCAAAAAATAATAAAAAATAAGATCACACTGGCTTAAACTCTCACCAAGTTGTGAAAGCTTGCTGACAGAAAAAAGTTAAAATTTTAAAAATTATCTTCATTCTGTTTCTTCTGAGAGTTCTGGAGAGATTAAGTTACCTTAAGCAAGCAGTAATTATATGCAGTGGTGAGTTGGAGTGGGGGAATCACCTCCAAGCCATGTGTCCAGTTAGCAAGGGAATGACAGAGAACAATAAAAAAAAAAAAAAAAAAAAAAAAACATGGCCGGTCTTAGAATTCCTACATATAACCAAACCCTAATATACCAAAACCTAAATTTCATAATTAAGAACAATTTACACAAAAATTAGGCAGAAAAGATAAGAACCGAAAAAGAATAAAATAAAATAAAAAATACAAGTAAAAATAAGTAAATAAATAATTCCAAAAAAATAATAAAAAATAAGATCACACTGGCTAAACTTACCAAGTTGCAGGCTTGCTGACAGAAAAAAGCTAAATTAAAATTATCTTCATTCTGTTTCTTCTGGAGAGTTCTGGAGAGATTAAGTTACCTTAAGCAAGCAGTAACAGACAGTAGTGTGATGGAGGGGGGAATCACCTCCAAGCCATGTGTCCAGTTAGCAAGGGAATGACAGAGAACAATAAAAAAAAAAACAAAAAAAAACATGGCCGGTCTTAGAATTCCTACATATAACCAAAACCCTAATATACCAAACCTAAATTTCATAATTAAGAACAATTTACACAAAAATTAGCAGAAAAGATAAGAACCAAAAAGAATAAAATAAAAATAAAATACAAGTAAAATAAGTAAATAAATAATTCAAAGCCAATAAAAATAAGATCACACTGGCTAAACTCACCAAGTTGCAGGCTTGCTGACAGAAAAAAGTTAAAATTTCAAAAAATTATCTTCATTCTGTTTCTTCTGGAGAGTCTTGAGAGATTAGTTAGCTCAAGTGTTACAACAGACAGTAGTGTGATGGAGGGGGGGAATCACCTCCTGGGCCATGTCCAGTTGGGCAAGGGAATGACAGAGAACAAATAAAAAAAAAAAACAAAAAAACATACGGTCTTAGAATTCTCACATATAACCAAAACCCTAATATACCAAACCTAAATTTCATAATTAAGAACAATTTACACAAAAATTAGGCAGAAAAGATAAGAACCGAAAAAGAATAAAAATAAACAAAAATACAAGTAAAAATAAGTAAATAAATAATTCAAAAATAATAAAAAATAAGATCACACTGGCTAAACTCACCAAGCTGCAGGCTTGCTGACAGAAAAAAAGTTAAAATTTCAAAAATTATCTTCATTCTGTTTCTTCTGGAGAGTTCTGGAGAGATTAAGTTACTCAAGCAGCAGTAACAGACAGTAGTATGGAGGGGGGAATTCCCACCTCCAAGCCATGTGTCCAGTTAGCAAGGGAAATGACAGAACAATAAAAAAAAAAAAACAAAAAACATGGCCGGTCTTAGAATTCCTACATATAACCAAAACCCTAATATACCAAACCTAAATTTCATAATTAAGAACAATTACACAAAAATTAGGCAGAAAAGATAAGAACCGAAAAAGAATAAAATAAAATAAAAATACAAGTAAAAATAAGTAAATAAATAATTCAAAAAATAATAAAAAATAAGATCACACTGGCTAAACTCACCAAGTTGCAGGCTTGCTGACAGAAAAAAGTTAAAATTTCAAAAATTATCTTCATTCTGTTTCTTCTGGAGAGTTCTCTGGAGAGATTGCTACCTTAAGCAAGCAGTAACAGACAGTAGTGTGATGGAGGGGGGAATCACCCAAGCCAAGGGGTCCAGTTACAAGGGAATGACAGAGAATACAAAAAAAAAAAACAAAAAAAAACATGGCCGGTCTTAGAATTCCTACATATAACCAAACCCTAATATACCAAACCTAAATTTCATAATTAAGAACAATTTACACAAAAATTAGGCAGAAAAGATAAGAACCGAAAAAGAATAAAATAAAATAAAAAATACAAGTAAAAATAAGTAAATAAATAATTCAAAAAATAATAAAAATAAGATCACACTGGTTAAACTCACCAAGTTGCAGGCTTGCTGACAGAAAAAAGTTAAAATTTCAAAAAATTATCTTCATTCTGTTTCTTCTGGAGAGTTCTGGAGAGATTAAGTTACCTTTAAGCAAGCAGTAACAGACAGTAGTGTGATGGAGGGGGGAACAAGCCATGTGTCCAGTTAGCAAGGGAATGACAGAGAACAATAAAAAAAAAAACAAAAAAAACATGGCCGGTCTTAGAATTCCTACATATAACCAAAACCCTAATATACCAAACCTAAATTTCATAATTAAGAACAATTTACACAAAAATTAGCAGAAAAGATAAGAACCCAAAAAGAATAAAATAAAATAAAAAATACAAGTAAAAATAAAATAAATAATTCAAAAATAATAAAAAATAAGATCACACTGGCTAAACTCACCAAGTTGCAGGCTTGCTGACAGAAAAAAGTTAAAATTTCAAAAAATTATCTTCATTCTGTTTCTTCTGGAGAGTTCTGGAGAGCCATATTTTAAGCAAGCAGTAACAGACAGTAGTGTGATGGAGGGGGAATCACCTCCAAGCCATGTGTCCAGTTAGCAAGGGAATGACAGAGAACAATAAAAAAAAAAAAACAAAAAAAAAACATGGCCGGTCTTAGAATTCCTACATATAACCAAAACCCTGACATATCAAACCTTAAATTTCATAATTAAGAACAATTTACACAAAAATTAGGCAGAAAAGATAAGAACCAAAAGAATAAAATAAAATAAAAAATACAAGTAAAAATAAGTAAATAAATAATTCAAAAAATAATAAAAAATAAGATCAAGACTGGCTAAACTCACCAAGTTGCAGGCTTGCTGACAGAAAAAAGTTGGGGGCATCTCAAAAATTCAGATTCTCTGGCCTGTTTCTTCTGGAGAGTTCTGGAGAGATTAAGTTACCTTAAGCAAGCAGTAACAGACAGTAGTGTGATGGAGGGGGGAATCACCTCCAAGCCATGTGTCCAGTTAGCAAGGGAATGACAGAGACTAATAAAAAAAAAAACAAAAAAAAAACATGGCCGGTCTTAGAATTCCTACATATAACCAAAACCCTAATATACCAAACCTAAATTTCATAATTAAGAACAATTTACACAAAAATTAGTGAAAGATAAGAACCGAAAAAGAATAAAATAAAATAAAAAATACAAGTAAAAATAAGTAAATAAATAATTCAAAAATAATAAAAAATAAGATCACACTGGCTAAACTCACCAAGTTGCAGGCTTGCTGACAGAAAAAAGTTAAAATTTCAAAAATTATCTTCATTCTGTTTCTTCTGGAGAGTTCTGGAGAGATTAAGTTACCTTAAGCAAGCAGTAACAGACAGTAGTGTGATGGAGGGGGGAATCACCTCCAAGCCATGTGTCCAGTTAGCAAGGGAATGACAGAGAACAATAAAAAAAAAAAAAAAAAAAAACATGGCCGGTCTTAGAATTCCTACATATAACCAAAACCCTAATATACCAAACCTAAATTTCATAATTAAGAACAATTTACAATAAAATTAGGCAGAAAAGATAAGAACCGAAAAGAATAAAATAAAATAAAAAATACAAGTAAAAATAAGTAAATAAATAATTCAAAATAAATAAAAATAAGATCACACTGGCTAAACCTACCAAGTTGCAGGCTTGCTGACAGAAAAAAAGTTAAAATTAAAAATTATCTTCATTCTGTTTCTTCTGGAGAGTTCTGGAGAGATTTCTGTTGCCACTTCCTAAGCAAGCAGTAACAGACAGTAGTGTGGCATAGAAGGGGGAATCACCTCCAGCCATGTGTCCAGTTAGCAAGGGAATGACAGAGAACAATAAAAAAAAAAAAAACAAAAAAACACACGGTCTTAGAATTACATATAACCAAACCTCAATATACCAAACCTAAATTTCATAATTAAGAACAATTTACACAAAATTAGGCAGAAAAGATAAGAACCGAAAAGAATAAAATAAAATAAAAAATACAAGTAAAAATAAGTAAATAAATAATTCAAAAAATAATAAAAAATAAGACTGACACTGGCTAAACTCACCAAGCTGCAGGCTTGCTGACAGAAAAAAGTTAAAATTCTCAAAAATTATCTTCATTCTGTTTCTTCTGAGAGTTCTTGGAGAGATTAAGTTACCTTAAGCAAGCAGTAACAGACAGTAGTGTGATGGAGGTAGGAATCACTCCCCCAAGCCATAAAATCCAGTTAGCAAGGGAATGACAGAGAATGAAGCCAAAAAAAAAAAAAAAAAAAAAAAAAACAAGGCCGGTCTTAGAATTCTTATATATAACCAAAACCCTAATATACCAAACCTACCCCATAATTAAGAACAATTTACACAAAAATTAGGCAGAAAAGATAAGAACTAAAAAGAATAAAATAAAATAAAAATACAAGTAAAAATAAGTAAATAAATAATTCAAAACAAAAAATAAGATCTATGACCAAGCAAAACTCACCAAGCTGCAGGCTTGCTGACAGAAAAAAGTTGGGGACTTTCAAAAATTATCTTCATTCTGTTTTCCTGAGAGTTCTGAGATTGCCACTTTAAGCTAAGCAGTAACAGACAGTAGTGTGATGGAGGGGGACCACCTCCAGCCATGTGTCCAGTTAGCAAGGGAATGACAGAGAACAATAAAAAAAAAAAACAAAAAAAAAACATGGCCGGTCTTAGAATTCTACATATAACCAAACCCTAATATACCAAACCTAAATTTCATAATTAAGAACAATTTACACAAAAATTAGGCAGAAAAGATAAGAACCTAAAAGAATAAAATAAAATAAAAATACAAGTAAAAATAAGTAAATAAATAATTCAAAAAATAATAAAAAATAAGATCACACTGGCTAAACTCACCAAGTTGCAGGCTTGCTGACAGAAAAAGTTAAGAAAATTTCAAAATTATCTTCATTCTGTTTCTTCTATACAGTTCTGGAGAGATTAAGTTACCTTAAGCAAGCTGCAACAGACAGTAGTGTGATGGAGGGGGGAATCACCTCCAAGCCATGTGTCCAGTTAGCAAGGGAATGACAGAGAACAATAAAAAAACAAAAAAAAAACATGGCCGGTCTTAGAATTCCTACATATAACCAAAACCCTAATATACCAAACCTAAATTTCATAATTAAGAACAATTTACACAAAAAAAATTAGCAGAAAAGATAAGAACCGAAAAAGAATAAAATAAAATAAAAAATACAAGTAAAAATAAGTAAATAAATAATTCAAAAAATAATAAAAAATAAGATCACACTGGCTAAACTCACCAAGTTGCAGGCTTGCTGACAGAAAAAGTTAAGAAAATTTCAAAAATTATCTTCATTCTGTTTCTTCTATACAGTTCTGGAGAGTTCTGGAGAGATTAAGTTACCTTAAGGAAGCAGTAACAGACAGTAGTGTGATGGAGGGGGGAATCACCTCCAAGCCATGTGTCCAGTTAGCAAGGGAATGACAGAGAACAATAAAAAAAAAAACAAAAAAAAACATGGCCGGTCTTAGAATTCCTACATATAACCAAAAAACCCTAATATACCAAACCTAAATTTCATAATTAAGAACAATTTACACAAAAATTAGCAGAAAAGATAAGAACTAAAAAGAATAAAATAAAATAAAAAATACAAGTAAAAATAAGTAAAATAAATAATTCAAAAAATAATAAAAAATAAGATCAAGACTACAAACTCACCAAGCTGCAGGCTTGCTGACAGAAAAAAGTTAAGAAAATTTCAAAATTATCTTCATTCTGTTTCTTCTATACAGTTCTGGAGAGATTAAGTTACCTTAAGCAAGCAGTAACAGACAGTAGTGTGATGGAGGGGGGAATCACCTCCAAGCCATGTGTCCAGTTAGCAAGGGAATGACAGAACAATAAAAAAAAAAACAAAAAAAAACATGGCCGGTCTTAGAATTCCTACATATAACCAAAACCCTAATATACCAAACCTAAATTTCATAATTAAGAACAATTTACACAAAAATTAGGCAGAAAAGATAAGAACCGAAAAAGAATAAAATAAAATAAAAATACAAGTAAAAAAGGCAAATAAATAATTCAAAAAATAATAAAAAATAAGATCACACTGGCTAAACTCACTATTGCAGGCTTGCTACAGAAAAAAAGTTAAGAAAATTTCAAAAATTATCTTTCTATTCTGTTTCTTCTCTATACAGTTCTGGAGAGATTAAGTTACCTTAAGCAAGCAGTAACAGACAGTAGTGTGATGGAGGGGGGGAATCACCTCCAAGCCATGTGTCCAGTTATGGCAATGACAGAGAACAATAAAAAAAACATGGCCGGTCTTAGAATTCCTACATATAACCAAAACCCTAATATACCAAACCTAAATTTCATAATTAAGAACAATTTACACAAAAATTAGGCAGAAAAGATAAGAACCGAAAAGAATAAAATAAATAAAAAAATACAAGTAAAAATAAGTAAATAAATAATTCAAAAAAAATAATAAAAAATAAGATCACACTGGCTAAACTCACCAAGTTGCAGGCTTGCTGACAGAAAAAAGTTAAAATTTCAAAAATTATCTTCATTCTGTTTCTTCTGGAGAGTTCCAGAGAGCTTGTTATCTTAAGCAAGCAGTAACAGACAGTAGTGTGATGGAGGGGGGAATCACCTCCAAGCCATGTGTCCAGTTAGTACAACACAGAGAACAATAAAAAAAAAAACAAAAAAAAACATGGCCGGTCTTAGAATTCCTACATATAACCAAAAACCCTAATATACCAAACCTAAATTTTCATAATTAAGAACAATTCTACACAAAAATTAGGCAGAAAAGATAAGAACCAAAAAAGAATAAAATAAAATAAAAAATACAAGTAAAAATAAGTAAATAAATAATTCAAAAATAATAAAAAATAAGATCACACTGGCTAAACTCACCAAGTTGCAGGCTTGCTGACAGAAAAAGTTAAAATTCTAGTAAATATCTTCATTCTGTTTCTTCTGGAGAGTTCTGGAGAGATTAAGCTACCTTAAGCAAGCAGTAACAGACAGTAGTGTGATGGAGGGGGAATCACCTCCAAGCCATGTGTCCAGTTAGCAAGGGAATGACAGAGAACAATAAAAAAAAAAAAACAAAAAAAAACATGGCCGGTCTTAGAATTCCTACATATAACCAAAAACTCCAATATACCAAACCTAAATTTCATAATTAAGAACAATTTACAATAAAATTAGGCAGAAAGATAAGAACCAAAAGAAATAAAAATAAAATAAAAATACAAGTAAAAATAAGTAAATAAATAATTCAAAAAAATAATAAAAATAAGATCACACTGGCTAAACTCACCAAGTTGCAGGCTTGCTGACAGAAAAAAAAAGTTAAAATTTCAAAATTATCTTCATTCTGTTTCTTCTGAGAGTTCTGGAGATTAAGTTACCTTAAGCAAGCAGTAACAGACAGTAGTGTGATGGAGGGGGGAATCACCTCCAAGCCATGTGTCCAGTTAGTAAGGGAATGACAGAGAACAATAAAAAAAAAAAAAAAAAAAAAACATGGCCGGTCTTAGAATTCTACATCCAAACCCTAATATACCAAACCTAAATTTCATAATTAAGAACAATTCTACACAAAAATTAGCAGAAAAGATAAGAACCGAAAAGAATAAAAATAAAATAAAAAATACAAGTAAAAATAAGTAAATAAATAATTCAAAAATAATAAAAAATAAGATCACACTACAAACTCACCAAGTTGCAGGCTTACAGACAGAAAAAAAGTTAAAATTTCAAAATTATCTTCATTCTGTTTCTTCTGGAGAGTTCTGGAGAGATTAAGTTACCTTAAGCAAGCAGTAACAGACAGTAGTGTGATGGAGGGGGGAATCACCTCCAAGCCATGTGTCCAGTTAGCAAGGGAATGACAGAGAACAATAAAAAAAAAACAAAAAAAAACATGGCCGGTCTTAGAATTCCTACATATAACCAAAACCCTAATATACCAAACCTAAATTTCATAATTAAGAACAATTTACAATAAAAATTAGGCAGAAAAGATAAGAACCGAAAAAGAATAAAATAAAATAAAATACAAGTAAAAATAAGTAAATAAATAATTCAAAAAATAATAAAAAATAAGATCACACTGGCTAAACTCACCAAGTTGCAGGCTTGCTGACAGAAAAAGTTAAAATTTCAAAAATTATCTTCATTCTGTTTCTTCTGGAGAGTTCTGGAGAGATTAAGTTACCTTAAGCAAGCAGTAACAGATAGTGGTGGTGTGATGGAGGGGGAATCACCTCCAAGCCATGTGTCCAGTTAGCAAGGGAATGACAGAGAACATTAAAAAAAAAAACAAAAAAAAACATGGCCGGTCTTAGAATTCCCACATATAACCAAAACCCTAATATACCAAACCTAAATTTCATAATTAAGAACAATTTACACAAAAATTAGGCAGAAAAGATAAGAACCGAAAAAGAATAAAATAAAATAAAAAAATACAAGTAAAAATAAGTAAATAAATAATTCAAAAAATAATAGTAAAAATAAGATCATACCAAGCTAAACTCACCAAGTTGCAGGCTTGCTGACAGAAAAAAGTTACAGTACCAAAATTATCTTCATTCTGTTTTCTCTATACAGTTCTGGAGAGATTAAGTTACCTTAAGCAAGCAGTAACAGACAGTGTGATGCAGAGGGGGGAATCACCTCCAAGCCAGTGTAAATGTCCAAAGTTAGCAAGGGAATGACAGAGAACAACAAAAAAAAACAAAAAACATGGCCGGTCTTAGAATTCCTACATATAACCAAAACCCTAATATACCAAACCTAAATTTCATAATTAAGAACAATTTACACACAAAAATTAGGCAGAAAAGATAAGAACCGAAAAGAATAAAATAAAATAAAAAATACAAGTAAAAATAAGTAAATAAATAATTCAAAAAATAATAAAAAATAAGATCACACTGGCTAAACTCCACCAAGTTGCAGGCTTGCTGACAGAAAAAGTTAAGAAAATTAAAATTACCTTCATCTGTTTCTTCATACAGTTCTGGAGAGATTAAGTTACCTTAAGCAAGCAGTAACAGACAGTGTGTGATGCAGGGGAATCACCTCCAAGCTATGCCCAGTTAGCAAGGGAATGACAGAGAACAATAAAAAAAACATGGCCGGTCTTAGAATTCCTACATATAACCAAAACCCTAATATACCAAACCTGTACCCCATAATTAAGAACAATTTACACAAAAATTAGGCAGAAAAGATAAGAACCGAAAAAGAATAAATAAATAAAAATACAAGTAAAAATAAGTAAATAAATAATTCAAAAAATAATAAAAAATAAGATCACACTGGTTAAACTCACCGCAAGGTTGCAGGCTTGCTGACAGAAAAAGTTAAGAAAATTTCAAAATTATCTTCATTCTGTTTCTTCTATACAGTTCTGGAGAGATTAAGTTACCTTAAGCAAGCAGTAACAGACAGTAGTGTGATGGAGGGGGGAATCACCTCCAAGCCATGTGTCCAGTTAGCAAGGGAAATTGACAGAGAACACACAAAAAAAAAACAAAAAAAAAACACATGGCCGGTCTTAGAATTCCTACATATAACCAAAACTACTTATACCAAACCTAAATTTCATACAATAATTAAGAACAATTACACAAAAATTAGTAGAAAAGATAAGAACCGAAAAAGAATAAAATAAAAATAAAATACAAGTAAAAATGCCAAGTAAATAAATAACTAAAAAATAATAAAAAATAACATCACACTGGCTAAACTCACCAAGTTGCAGGCTTGCTGACAGAAAAAAGCAAGAAAATTTCAAAAATTATCTTCATTCTGTTTCTTCTATACAGTTCTGGAGAGATTAAGTTACCTTAAGCAAGCAGTAACAGACAGTAGTGTGATGGAGGGGGGGAATCACTCCAAGCCATGTGTCCAGTTAGCAAGGGAATGACAGAGAACAATAAAAAAACATGGCCGGTCTTAGAATTTCTACATATGACCCAAAACCCTAATATACCAAACCTAAATTTCATAATTAAGAAATAATTTACACAAAAACAGTAGAAAAGATAAGAACCGAAAAAGAATAAAATAAAATAAAAAATACAAGTAAAAATAAGTAAATAAATAATTCAAAAATAATAAAAATAAGATCACACTGGCTAAACTCACCAAGCGAGGCTTACACAGAAAAAGTTAAGAAAATTTCAAAATTATCTTCATTCTGTTTCTTCTATACAGTTCTGCAGAGATTAAGTTACTCAAGCAAGCAGTAACAGACAGTAGTGTGATGGAGGGGGGGAACTACCTCCTAGCCATGTGTCCAGTTAGCAAGGGAATGACAGAGAAACAATAAAAAAAAACAAAAAAACATGGCCGGTCTTAGAATTCCTACATATAACCAAAACCCCAATATACCAAACCTAAATTTCATAATTAAGAACAATTTCATAACAAAAATTAGGCAGAAAAGATAAGAACCGAAAAAGAATAAAATAAATAAAAAATACAAGTAAAAATAAGTAAATAAATAATTCAAAAAATAATAAAAAATAAGATCACACTGGCTAAACTCACCAAGTTGCAGGCTTGCTGACAGAAAAAAAGTTAAGAAATTAAAAATTATTCTATTCTGTTTCTATACAGTTCTGGAGAGATTAAGTTACCTTAAGCAAGCAGTAACAGACAGTGGTGATGGAGGGGGGAATCACCTCCAAGCCATGTGTCCAGTTAGCAAGGGAATGACAGAGAACAATAAAAACATGGCCGGTCTTAGAATTTAAGCATATAATCAAAACCCTAATATACCAAACCTAAATTTCATAATTAAGAACAATTTACACAAAAATTAGGCAGAAAAGATAAGAACCGAAAAAGAATAAAATAAAATAAAAATAAAAGGTAATAATAAAATAAATAATTCAAAAATAATAAAAAAAATAAGATCACACTGGCTAAACTCACCAAGCTGCAGGCTTGCTGATAGAAAAAGTTAAGAAAATTTCAAAATTATCTTCATTCTGTTTCCTTCATACAGTTCTGGAGAGATTAAGTTACCTTACAAGCAGTAACAGACAGTAGTGTGATGGAGGGGGGAATCACCTCTGAAGCCATGTGTCCAGTTAGCAAGGGAATGACAGAGAACAATAAAAAAAAAAAAAAAAAAAAACATGGCCGGTCTTAGAATTCCATATATAACCAAAACTCCCAATATACCAAACCTAAATTTCATAATTAAGAACAATTCTATGACAAAATTAGGCAGAAAAGATAAGAACTAAAAGTAATAAAATAAAAATAAAAAATACAAGTAAAAAATAAGTAAATAAATAATTCAAAAAAATAATAAAAAATAAGATCACACTGGCTAAACTCACCAAGCTGCAGGCTTGCTGACAGAAAAAAAGTTAAGAAAATTTCAAAAATTATCTTCTACCTGCTTCTTCTACAGTTCTGGAGAGTTCTGGAGAGATTAAGTTACTCCTTAAGGGAAGCAGTAACAGACAGTAGTGTGATGGAGGGGGGAATCACCTCCAAGCCATGTGTCCAGTTAGCAAGGGAATGACAGAGAACAATAAAAAAAAAAAAAACATGGCCGGTCTTAGAATTCTACATATAACCAAAACCCTAATATACCAAACCTAAATTTCATAATTAAGAACAATTTACACAAAAATTAGTAGAAAAAGATAAGAACCGAAAAAGAATAAAATAAAATGTGTTTCACAAGTAAAATAAGTAAATAAATAATTCAAAAAATAATAAAAAATAAGATCACACTGGCTAAACTGCCCAAGTTGCAGGCTTATTGACAGAAAAAAGTTAAGAAAATTTCAAAAATTATCTTCATTCTGTTTCTTCTATACAGTTCTGGAGAGATTAAGTTACCTTAAGCAAGCAGTAACAGACAGTAGCATTAAGGGGAATCACCTCCAAGCCATGTGTCCAGTTAGCAAGGGGAATGACAGAGAACAATAAAAAAAAAAAAAAAAAAAAACATGGCCGGTCTTAGAATTCCTACATATAACCAAAACCCTAATATACCAAACCTAAATTTCATAATTAAGAACAATTTACACAAAAATTAGGCAGAAAAGATAAGAACCGAAAAGAAGAAATAAAAATAAAAAATACAAGTAAAAATAAGTAAATAAATAATTCAAAAAATAATAAAAAATAAGATCATATCAATAAATCACCAAGTTGGGTAGTACTGTTGGACAGAAAAAAAAGTTAAGAAAAATTTCAAAATTATCTTCATTCTGTTTCTTCTATACAGTTCTGGAGATTAAGTTACCTTAAGCAAGCAGTAACAGACAGTAGATGTGGAGGGGGAATCACCTCCAAGCCATGTGTCCAGTTAGCAAGGGAATGACAGAGAACAATAAAAAAAAAAAACATGGCCGGTCTTAGAATTCCTACATACATAACCAAACCCTAATATACCAAACCTAAATTTCATAATTAAGAACAATTTACACAAAAATTAGCAAGAAAAGATAAGAACCGAAAAAGAATAAAATAAAATAAAAAATACAAGTAAAAATAAGTAAATAAATAATTCAAAAATAAATAAAAAATAAGATCACACTGGCTAAACTCACCAAGTTGCAGGCTTGCTGACAGAAAAAAGTTAAGAAAATTTCAAAAATTATCTTCATTCTGTTTCTTCTATACAGTTCTGGAGAGATTAAGTTACCTTAAGCAAGCAGTAACAGACAGTAGTGTGATGGAGGGGGGAATCACCTCCCAAGCCATGTCCAGTTAGCAAGGGAATGATGAGAACAATAAAAAAAAAAAAAACATGGCCAGTCTTAGAATTCCTACATATAACCAAAACCCTAATATACCAAACCTAAATTTCATAATTAAGAACAATTTACACAAAAATTAGGCAGAAAAGATAAGAACCGAAAAAGAATAAAATAAAATAAAAAATACAAGTAAAAATAAGTAAATAAATAATTCAAAAAATAATAAAAAATAAGATCACACTGGCTAAACTCACCAAGTTGCAGGCTTGCTGACAGAAAAAAGTTAAGAAAATTTCAAAAATTATCTTCATTCTGTTTCTTCTATACAGTTCTGGAGAGATTAAGTTACCTTAAGCAAGCAGTAACAGACAGTAGTGTGATGGAGGGGGGATCACCTCCAAGCCATGTGTCCAGTTAGCAAGGGAATGACAGAGAACAATAAAAAAAAAACAAAAAAAAACATGGCCGGTCTTAGAATTCCTACATATAACCAAAACCCTAATATACCAAACCTAAATTTCATAATTAAGAACAATTTACACAAAAATTAGGCAGAAAAGATAAGAACCGAAAAAGAATAAAATAAAATAAAAAATACAAGTAAAAATAAGTAAATAAATAATTCAAAAAATAATAAAAAATAAGATCACACTGGCTAAACTCACCAAGTTGCAGGCTTGCTGACAGAAAAAAGTTAAAATTTCAAAAATTATCTTCATTCTGTTTCTTCTATACAGTTCTGGAGAGATTAAGTTACCTTAAGCAAGCAGTAACAGACAGTAGTGTGATGGAGGGGGAATCACCTAAGCCATGTGTCCAGTTAGCAAGGGAATGACAGAGAACAATAAAAAAAAAACAAAAAAAAACATGGCCGGTCTTAGAATCTCTTTCTAAGACATAACCAAAACCCTAATATACCAAACCTAAATTTCATAATTAAGAACAATTTAAGGCCAAAAATTAGGCAGAAAAGATAAGAACCGAAAAAGAATAAAATAAAATAAAAAATAAGCAAGTAAAAATAAGTAAATAAATAATTCAAAAAATAATAAAAAATAAGATCACATTCACAAACTCACCAAGTTGCAGGCTTGCTGACAGAAAAAAGTTAAGAAAATTTCAAAATTATCTTCATTCTGTTTCTTCTATACAGTTCTGGAGAGATTGCTACCTTAAGCAAGCAGCAACAGACAGTAGTGTGATGAGTGGGGGAATCACCTCCTGCCATGTGTCCAGTTAGCAAGGGAATGACAGAGAACAATAAAAAAAAAAAACAAAAAAAAACATGGCTTATCTTAGAATTCCTACATATAACCAAAACCCTAATATACCAAACCTAAATTTCATAATTAAGAACAATTTACACAAAAATTAGGCAGAAAAGATAAGAACCGAAAGAATAAAATAAAATAAAAATACAAGTAAAAATAAGTAAATAAATAATTCAAAAATAATAAAAATAAGACTACACTGGCTAAACTCACCACAGCAGGGCTTGTTGACAGAAAAAGTTACAAAATTTCAAAATTATCTTCATTCTGTTTCTTCTATACAGTTCTGGAGAGATTAAGTTACCTTAAGCAAGCAGTAACAGACAGTAGTGTGGATGGAGGGGGGGAATCACCTCCAAGCCATGTGTCCAGTTAGCAAGGGAATGACAGAGAACAATAAAAAAAACATGGCCGGTCTTAGAATTCCTACATATAACCAAAACTCCCAATATACCAAACCTAAATTTCATAATTAAGAACAATTTACACAAAAATTAGCAGAAAAGATAAGAACCGAAAATAAATAAAATAAAATAAAAAATACAAGTAAAAATAAGTAAATAAATAATTCAAAAATAATAAAAATAAGATCACACTGGCTAAACTCACCAAGTTGCAGGCTTGCTGACAGAAAAAAAAGTTAAGAAAATTTCAAAAATTATCTTCATTCTGTTTCTTCTATACAGTTCTGGAGAGATTATTACCTTAAGCAAGCAGTAACAGACAGTAGTGTGATGGAGGGGGGGAATCACCCAAGCCATGTGTGTCCAGTTAGCAAGGGAATGACAGAGAACAATAAAAAAAACAAAAAAACATGGCCGGTCTTAGAATTCTACATATAACCAAAACCCTAATATACCAAACCTAAATTTCATAATTAAGAACAATTTACACAAAAATTAGGCAGAAAAGATAAGAACCAAAAAGAATAAAATAAATAAAAATACAAGTAAAAAATAAGTAAATAAATAATTCAAAAAATAATAAAAAATAAGATCACACTGGCTAAATCACTATTGCAGGCTTGCTGACAGAAAAAAGTTAAGAAAATTCCCCAAAATTATCTTCATTCTGTTTATACAGTTCTGGAGAGATTAAGTTAGCTCTTAAGCAAGCAGTAACAGACAGTAGTGTGATGGAGGGGGAATCACCTCAAGCCATGTGTCCAGTTAGCAAGGGAATGACAGAGAAATAATAAAAAAAAAAAAAACAAAAAAAAACATGGCCGGTCTTAGAATTCCTACATATAACCAAACCCTAATATACCAAACCTAAATTTCATAATTAAGAACAATTTACACAAAAATTAGGCAGAAAAGATAAGAACCGAAAAAGAATAAAATAAAATAAAAAAAATACAAGTAAAAATAAGTAAATAAATAAATAATTCAAAAAATAATAAAAAATAAGATCACACTGGCTAAACTCACCAAGTTGCAGGCTTGCTGACAGAAAAAAGTTAAGAAAATTTCAAAAAATTATCTTCATTCTGTTTCTTCTATACAGTTCTGGAGAGATTAAGTTACCTTAAGCAAGCAGTAACAGACAGTAGTGTGATGGAGGGGGGAATCACCTCCAAGCCATGTGTCCAGTTAGCAAGGGAATGACAGAGAACAATAAAAAAAAAAACATGGCCGGTCTTAGAATTCCTACATATAACCAAAACCCTAATATACCAAACCTAAATTTCTATAATTAAGAACAATTTACACAAAAATTAGGCAGAAAAGATAAGAACCTAAAAAGAATAAATAAAATAAAAATACAAGTAAAAATAAGTAAATAAATAATTCAAAAAATAATAAAAATAAGATCAAGACTGGCTAAACTCACTCGCTGTGTGCTTCTGTTGACAGAAAAAAGTTAAGAAAATTTCGTAAATTATCTTTCATTCTGTTTCTTCTATACAGTTCTGGAGAGATTAAGTTACCTTACAAGCAGTAACAGACAGCAGTGTGATGGAGGGGGGAATCACCTCCAAGCCATGTGTCCAGTTAGCAAGGGAATGACAGAGAACAATAAAACAAAAACATGGCCGGTCTTAGAATTTCTACATATAACCAAAACCCTAATATACCAAACCTAAATTTCATAATTAAGAACAATTTACACAAAAATTAGGCAGAAAAGATAAGAACCGAAAAGAATAAAAATAAAATAAAAAATACAAGTAAAAATAAGTAAATAAATAATTCAAAAATAATAAAAAAATAAGATCACACTGGCTAACCACCATGCCAGGCTTGCTGACAGAAAAAAGTTAAGAAAAATTTCAAAATTATCTTCATTCTGTTTCTTCTATACAGTTCTGGAGATTAAGTTACCTTAAGCAAGCAGTAACAGACAGTAGTGTGATGAGGGGGGAATCACCTCCAAGCCATGTGTCCAGTTAGCAAGGGAATGACAGAGAACAATAAAAAAAACAAAAAAAAAAACATGGCCGGTCTTAGAATTCCTACATATAACCAAAACCCTAATATACCAAACCTAAATTTCATAATTAAGAACAATTTACACAAAAATTAGGCAGAAAAGATAAGAACCGAAAAAGAATAAAAATAAAATAAAATACAAGTAAAAATAAGTAAATAAATAATTCAAAAAATAATAAAAAATAAGATCACACTGGCTAAACTCACCATTGCAGGCTTGCTGACAGAAAAAAAGTTAAGAAAATTTCAAAATTATCTTCATTCCCTGTTTCTTCTATACAGTTCTGGAGAGATTAAGTTACCTTAAGCAAGCAGTAACAGACAGGTAGTGTGATGGAGGGGGGGAATCACCTCCAAGCCATGTGTCCAGTTAGCAAGGGAATGACAGAGAACAATAAAAAAAAAAACAAAAAAAAACATGGCCGGTCTTAGAATTCCTACATATAACCAAAACCCTAATATACCAAACCTAAATTTCATAATTAAGTGAACAATTTACACAAAAATTAGGCAGAAAAGATAAGAACCGAAAAAAGAATAAAATAAAATAAAAAATACAAGTAAAAAATAAGTAAATAAATAATTCAAAAAATAATAAAAAATAAGATCACACTGGCTAAACTCACCAAGTTGCAGGCTTGCTGACAGAAAAGTTAAGAAAATTTCAAAAATTATCTTCATTCTGTTTCTTCTATACAGTTCTGGAGAGAGATTAAGTTACCTTAAGTAAGCAGTAACAGACAGTAGTGTGATGGAGGGGGAATCACTCCTCCAAGCCATGTGTCCAGTTAGCAAGGGAATGACAGAGAACAATAAAAAAAAAAAAAAAAAAAAAAAACATGGCCGGTCTTAGAATTCCTGCTATATAACCAAAACCCTAATATACCAAACCTAAATTTCATAATTAAGAACAATTTACACAAAAATTAGGCAGAAAAAGATAAGAACCGAAAAAAGAATAAAATAAAATAAAATACAAGTAAAAATAAGTAAATAAATAATTCAAAAAATAATAAAAATAAGATCACACTACAAACTCACTGCAGGCTTGCTGACAGAAAAAGTTAAGAAAATTTCAAAAATTATCTTCATTCTGTTTCTTCTATACAGTTCTGGAGAGATTAAGGTATTTTAAGCAAGCAGTAACAGACAGTAGTGTGATGGAGGGGGAATCACCCTCCAAGCCATGTGTCCAGTTAGCAAGGGAATGACAGAGAACAATAAAAAAAAAAAAAAAAAAAAAAACATGGTCAATTCTAGAATTCCTACATATAACCAAAACCCTAATATACCAAACCTAAATTTCATAATTAAGAACAATTTACACAAAAATTAGGCAGAAAAAGATAAGAACCGAAAAAGAATAAAATAAAATAAAAATACAAGTAAAAATAAGTAAATAAATAATTCAAAAATAATAAAAAAAATAAGATCACACTGGCTAAACTCACCAAGCTGCAGGCTTTAAGACAGAAAAAGTTAAGAAAATTTCAAAATTATCTTCATTCTGTTTCTTCTATACAGTTCTGGAGAGATTAAGTTACCTTAAGCAAGCAGTAACAGACAGTAGTGTGATGGAGGGGGGAATCACCTCCAAGCCATGTGTCCAGTTAGCAAGGGAATGACAGAGAACAATAAAAAAAAACATGGCCGGTCTTAGAATTCCTACATATAACCAAACCCTAATATACCAAACCTAAATTTCATAATTAAGAACAATTTACACAAAAAATTAGGCAGAAAAGATAAGAACCGAAAAGAATAAAATAAAATAAAATACAAGTAAAAATAAGTAAATAAATAATTCAAAAAAATAATAAAAATAAGATCACACTGGCTAAACTCACCAAGCTGCAGGCTTGCTGACAGAAAAAAGTTAAGAAAATTTCAAAAAATTATCTTCATTCTGTTTCTTCTATACAGTTCTGGAGAGATTAAGTTACTCTTAAGCAAGCAGTAACAGACAGCAGGATGGAGGGGGGAATCACCTCCAAGCCATGTGTCCAGTTAGCAAGGGAATGACAGAGAACAATAAAAAAAAAAAAAAAAAACATGGCCGGTCTTAGAATTCCTACATATAACCAAAACCCTAATATACCAAACCTAAATTTCATAATTAAGAACAATTTACACAAAATTAGGGCAGAAAAGATAAGAACCGAAAAAGAATAAAATAAAATAAAATACAAGTAAAAATAAGTAAATAAATAATTCAAAAAATAATAAAAAAATAAGATCACACTGGCTAAACTCACCAAGCTGCAGGCTTGCTGACAGAAAAAAGTTAAGAAAATTTCAAAATTATCTTCATTCTGTTTCTTCTATACAGTTCTGGAGAGTTCTGGAGAGATTGCTACCTTAAGCAAGCAGTAACAGGAGTGTGCAGTGTGATGGAGGGGGAATCTCCACCTCCAAGCCATGTGTCCAGTTAGCAAGGAATGACAGAGAACAATAAAAAAAAAAACAAAAAAAAAACATGGCCGGTCTTAGAATCTTCACATATAACCAAAACCCCAATATACCAAACCTAAATTTCATAATTGGAACAATTTACACAAAATTAGGCAGAAAAGATAAGAACCGAAAAAGAATAAAATAAAATAAAAAATACAAGTAAAAATAAGTAAATAAATAATTCAAAAATAATAAAAAATAAGATCACACTGGCTAAACTCACCAAGTTGCAGGCTTGCTGACAGAAAAAAAGTTAAGAAAATTTCAAAAATTATCTTCATTCTGTTTCTTCTTATACAGTTCTGAGAGATTAAGTTACCTTTAAGCAAGTGTGCACAGACAGTAGTGTGATGGAGGGGGAATCACCTCTGCCGATGTGTCCAGTTAGCAAGGATTGACAGTGAACAATAAAAAAAAAAACAAAAAAAACATGGCCGGTCTTAGAATTCCTACATATAACCAAAACCCTAATATACCAAACCTAAATTTCATAATTAAGAACAATTTACACAAAAATTAGGCAGAAAAGATAAGAAATCAAAAAGAATAAAATAAAATAAAAATACAAGTAAAAATAAGTAAATAAATAATTCAAAAATAATAAAAAATAAGATCACACTGGCTAAACTCACCAAGCTGCAGGCTTGGTTGGACAGAAAAAAGTTAAGAAAATTTCAAAATTATCTTCTTCATTCTGTTTCTTCTATACAGTTCTGGAGATTAAGTTACCTTAAGCAAGCAGTAACAGACAGTAGTGTGATGGAGGGGGGAATCACCTCCAAGCCATGTGTCCAGTTAGCAAGGGAATGACAGAGAACAATAAAAAAAAACATGGCCGGTCTTAGAATTCCTACATATAACCAAACTCAATATACCAAACCTAAATTTCATAATTAAGAACAATTTACACAAAAATTAGGCAGAAAAGATAAGAACCGAAAAAGAATAAAATAAAATAAAAAATACAAGTAAAAATAAGTAAATAAATAATTCAAAAAATAATAAAAAAAAATAAGATCACACTGGCTAAACTCACCAAGCTGCAGGGCTTGCTGACAGAAAAGTTAAGAAAATTTCTCAAAATTATCTTCATTCTGTTTCTTCTATACAGTTCTGGAGAGATTAAGTTACCTTAAGCAAGCAGTAACAGACAGTAGTGTGATGGAGTGGGGGAATCACCTCCAAGCCATGTGTCCAGTTAGCAAGGGAATGACAGAGAACAATAAAAAAAAAAAAAAAAAAAAAAAAACATGGCCGGTCTTAGAATTCCTACATATAACCAAAACCCTAATATACCAAACCTACCTCATAATTAAGAACAATTTACACAAAAATTAGGCAGAAAAGATAAGAAACCGAAAAAGAATAAAAATAAAATAAAAAAATACAAGTAAAAATAAGTAAATAAATAATTCAAAAATAATAAAAAATAAGATCACACTGGCTAAATCACCAAGTTGCAGGCTTGCTGACAGAAAAGTTAAGAAAATTTCAAAATTATCTTCATTCTGTTTCTTCTATACAGTTCTGAGAAAGCCCTGGAGAGATTAAGTTACCTTAAGCAAGCAGTAACAGACAGTAGTGTGATGGAGTGGGGGAATCACCTCCAAGCCATGTGTCCAGTTAGCAAGGGAATGACAGAGAACAATAAAAAAACAAAAAAAAAAACATGGCCGGTCTTAGAATTCCTACATATAACCAAAAACCCTAATATACCAAACCTAAATTTCATAATTAAGAACAATTTACACAAAAATTAGGCAGAAAAGATAAGAACCGAAAAAGAATAAAATAAAATAAAAAATACAAGTAAAAATAAGTAAATAAATAATTCAAAAAATAATAAAAAAAATAAGATCACACTGGCTAAACTCACCAAGTTGCAGGCTTGCTGGACAGAAAAAAGTTAAGAAAATTTCTAAAATTATCTTCTTCATTCTGTTTCTTCTATACAGTTCTGGAGAGTTCTTAGGAGAGATTGCTACTCTTAAGCAAGCAGTAACAGACAGTAGTGTGAGATGGAGGGGGGAATCACCTCCAAGCCATGTGTCCAGTTAGCAAGGGAATGACAGAGAACAATAAAAAAAAAACAAAAAAAAAACATGGCCGGTCTTAGAATTCTCACATATAACCAAAACCCTAATATACCAAACCTAAATTTCATAATTAAGAACAATTTACACAAAAATTAGGCAGAAAAGATAAGAACCGAAAAAGAATAAAAATAAAATAAAATACAAGTAAAAATAAGTAAATAAATAATTCAAAAAATAATAAAAAATAAGATCACACTGGCTAAACTCACCAATATTGCAGGCTTGCTGACAGAAAAAAGTTAAGAAAATTTCAAAATTATCTTTCATTCTGTTTCTTCTATACAGTTCTGGAGAGATTAAGTTACCTTGGGCAAGCAGTAACAGACAGTAGTGTGATGGAGGGGGAATCACCTCCAAGCCATGTCCAGTTAGCAAGGGAATGACAGAGAACAATAAAAAAACAAAAAAAAACATGGCCGGTCTTAGAATTCCTACATATAACCAAACCCTAATATACCAAACCTAAATTTCATAATTAAGAACAATTTACACAAAAATTAGGCAGAAAAGATAAGAACCGAAAAAGAATAAAATAAAATAAAAAATACAAGTAAAATAAGTAAATAAATAATTCAAAAAATAATAAAAAATAAGATCACACTGGCTAAACTCACCAAGTTGCAGGCTTGCTGACAGAAAAAGTTAAGAAAATTTTTAAATTATCTTCATTCTGTTTCTTCTATACAGTTCTGGAGAGATTAAGTTACCTTAAGCAAGCAGTAACAGACAGTAGTGTGATGGAGGGGGGAATCACCTCCAAGCCATGTGTCCAGTTAGCAAGGGAATGACAGAGAACAATAAAAAAAAACAAAAAAAAACATGGCCGGCTCCTAGAATTCTACATATAACCAAAACCCCATTATACCAAACCTAAATTTCATAATTAAGAACAATTTACACAAAATTAGCAGAAAAGATAAGAACCGAAAAGAATAAAATAAAATAAAAAATACAAGTAAAAATAAGTAAATAAATAATTCAAAAATAAATAAAAAATAAGATCACACTGGCTAAACTCACCAAGTTGCAGGCTTGCTGACAGAAAAAAGTTAAGAAAATTTCAAAATTATCTTCATTCTGTTTCTTCTATACAGTTCTGGAGAGATTAAGTTACCTTAAGCAAGCAGTAACAGACAGTAGTGTGATGGAGGGGGAATCACCCCTCCAAGCCATGTGTCCAGTTAGCAAGGGAATGACAGAGAACAATAAAAAAAAAACAAAAAAAAACATGGCCGGTCTTAGAATTCCTACATATAACCAAAACCCTAATATACCAAACCTAAATTTCATAATTAAGAACAATTTACACAAAAATTAGGCAGAAAAGATAAGAACCGAAAAGAATAAAAAATAAAATAAAAATACAAGTAAAAATAAGTAAATAAATAATTCAAAAAATAATAAAAAATAAGATCACACTGGCTAAACTCAGCCTTCAAGTTGCAGGCTTGCTGACAGAAAAAAAAAGTTAAAAATTTCAAAATTATCTTCATTCTGTTTCTTCTATACAGTTCTGGAGAGTTCTGGAGAGATTGGGTTACCTTAAGCAAGCAGTAACAGACAGTAGTGTACGGAGGGGGTGGGAATCACCTCCAAGCCATGTGTCCAGTTAGCAAGGGAATGACAGAGAACAATAAAAAAAAAAAAACAAAAAAAAACATGGCTGGTCTTTAGAATTCCTACATATAACCAAAACCCTAATATACCAAACCCAAATTTCATAATTAAGAACAATTTACACAAAAATTAGGCAGAAAAGATAAGAACCGAAAAAGAATAAAATAAAATAAAAATACAAGTAAAAATAAGTAAATAAATAATTCAAAAAATAATAAAAAATAAGATCACACTGGCTAAATCACCACAGAAGCCTAAGTTGACACAGAAAAAAAGTTAAGAAAATTCTCAAAAATTATCTCTCTATTCTGTTTCTTCTATACAGTTCTGGAGAGATTAAGTTACCTACAAGCAGTAACAGACAGTAGTGTGATGGAGGGGGGAATCCTCACCTCCAAGCCATGTGTCCAGTTAGGCAAAGGGAATGACAGAACAATAAAAAAAAAAAAACATGGCCGGTCTTAGAATTCCTTACATATAACCAAAAAAACCCTAATATACCAACTCTAAATTTCATAATTAAGAACAATTTACACAAAAATTAGGCAGAAAAAGATAAGAACCGAAAAAGAATAAAATAAAATAAAAAATACAAGTAAAAATAAGTAAATAAATAATTCAAAAATAATAAAAATAAGATCATACTGGCTAAACTCACCAAGTTGCAGGCTTGCTGGATATGAAAAAGTTAAGAAAATTTCAAAATTATCTTCATTCTGTTTCTTCTATACAGTTCTGGAGATTAAGTTACCTTAAGCAAGCAGTAACAGACAGTAGTGATGAGGGGGGAATCACCTCCAAGCCAAGTGTCCAGTTAGCAAGGGAATGACAGAGAACAATAAAAAAAAAAAACAAAAACATGGCCGGTCTTAGAATTCCTACATATAACCAAAACTCCTAATATACCAAACCTAAATTTCATAATTAAGAACAATTTACACAAAAATTAGGCAGAAAAGATAAGAACCGAAAAAGAATAAAATAAAATAAAAACACAAGTAAAAATAAGTAAATAAATAATTCAAAAATAATAAAAAAAATAAGATCACACTGGCTAAACTCACCAAGTTGCAGGCTTGCTGACAGAAAAAAGTTAAGAAAATTTCAAAAAATTATCTTCATTCTGTTTCTTCTATACAGTTCTGGAGAGTTCTGGAGAGATTAAGTTACCTTAAGCAAGCAGTAACACAGACAGTAGTGTGATGGAGGGGGGAACTACCTCCAAGCCATGTGTCCAGTTAGCAAGGGAATGACAGAGAACAATAAAAAAAAAACAAAAAAAAAAAACATGGCCAGTCTTAGAATTCCTACATATAACCAAAACCCTAATATACCAAACCTAAATTTCATAATTAAGAACAATTTAAGTACAAAAAATTAGGCAGAAAAGATAAGAACCTAAAAAGAATAAATAAAATAAAAAATACAAGTAAAAATAAGTAAATAAATAATTCAAAAAATAATAAAAATAAGATCACACTGGCTAAACTCACCAAGTTGCAGGCTTGCTGACAGAAAAGTTAAGAAAATTTCAAAATTATCTTCTATTCTGTTTCTTCTATACAGTTCTGGAGAGATTAAGTTACTCTTAAGCAAGCAGTAACAGACAGTAGTGTGATGGAGGGGGAATCACCTCCAAGCCATGTGTCCAGTTAGCAAGGGAATGACAGAACAATAAAACATGGCCGGTCTTAGAATTCTACATATAACCAAAACCCTAATATACCAAACCTAAATTTCATAATTAAGAACAATTTACACAAAAATTAGGCAGAAAAGATAAGAACCGAAAAGAATAAAATAAAATAAAAAATACAAGTAAAAATAAGTAAATAAATAATTCAAAAAAATAATAAAAAATAAGATCACACTGGCTAAACTCACTATTGCAGGCTTGCTGACAGAAAAAAGTTAAGAAAAATTTCAAAAATTATCTTCATTCTGTTTCTTCTATACAGTTCTGAGAGTTCTGGAGAGATTAAGTTACCTTTAAGCAAGCAGTAACAGACAGTAGTGTGATGGAGGGGGGAATCACCTCCAAGCCATGTGTCCAGTTAGCAAGGGAATGACAGAGAACAATAAAAAAAAAAAAAAAAAAAAACATGGCCGGTCTAGAATTCCTACATATAACCAAAACCCTAATATACCAAACCTAAATTTCATAATTAAGAACAATTTAAGCACAAAAATTAGGCAGAAAAGATAAGAACCGAAAAAGAATAAAATAAAATAAAAAATACAAGTAAAAATAAGTAAATAATTCAAAAATAATAAAAAATAAGATCACACTGGCTAAACTCACCAAGCTGCAGGCTTGCTGACAGAAAAAGTTAAGAAAATTTCAAAATTATCTTCATTCTGTTTCTTCTATACAGTTCTGGAGAGATTAAGTTACCTTAAGCAAGCAGTAACAGACAGTAGTGTGATGAGGGGAATCACCTCCAAGCCATGTCCAGTTAGGCAAGGGAATGACAGAGAACAATAAAAAAAAAACATGGCCGGTCTTAGAATTCCTACATATAACCAAAACCCTAATATACCAAACCTAAATTTCATAATTAAGAACAATTCTGTATACAAAAATTAGCAGAAAAGATAAGAACCGAAAAAAGAATAAAATAAAATAAAAAAAATACAAGTAAAAATAAGTAAATAAATAATTCAAAAAAATAATAAAAATAAGATCACACTGGCTAAACTCAATTGTTGCAGGCTTGCTGACAGAAAAAAGAAAATTTCAAAATTATCTTCATTCTGTTTCTTCTATACAGTTCTGGAGAGATTAAGTTGGCCTTAAGCAAGCAGTAACAGACAGTAGTGTGATGGAGGGGGGAATCACCTCCAAGCCATGTGTCCAGTTAGCAAGGGAATGACAGAACAATAAAAAAAAAAAAAACAAAAAAAACATGGCCGGTCTTAGAATTCCTTACATATAACCAAAACCCTAATATACCAAACCTAAATTTTCATAATTAAGAACAATTTACACAAAAATTAGGCAGAAAAGATAAGAACCGAAAAAGAATAAAATAAAATAAAAAATACAAGTAAAAATAAGTAAATAAATAATTCAAAAATAATAAAAAAATAAGATCACACTACAAACTCACCAAGCTGCAGGCTTGCTGACAGAAAAAAGTTAAGAAAATTCTCAAAATTATCTTCTATTCTGTTTCTTCTATACAGTTCTGGAGAGATTAAGTTACCTTAAGCAAGCAGTAACAGACAGTAGTGTGATGGAGGGGGGAATCAACTCTCCAAGCCATGTGTCCAGTTAGCAAGGGAATGACAGAGAACAATAAAAAAAACATATTTATCTTAGAATTCCTACATATAACCAAACCCTTAATATACCAAACCTAAATTTCATAATTAAGAAATAATTTTACACAAAAAAATTAGGCAGAAAAGATAAGAACCGAAAAAGAATAAAATAAAATAAAAATACAAAGTAAAAATAAGTAAATAAATAATTCAAAAAATAATAAAAAATAAGATCACACTGGCTAAACTCACCAAGTTGCAGGCTTGCTGACAGAAAAAAGTTAAGAAAATTTCAAAAATTATCTTCATTCTGTTTCTTCTATACAGTTCTTGAGAGTTCTGGAGAGATTAAGTTGCCTTAAGCAAGCAGTAACAGACAGTAGTGTGATGGAGGGGGAATCACCTCCAAGCCATGTGTCCAGTTAGCAAGGAATGACAGAGAACAATAAAAAAAAACAAAAAAAAACATGGCCGAATCTTAGAATTCCTACATATAACCAAAACTCCTACTGGTACCAAACCTAAATTTGGTAACAGAACAATTTACACAAAAATTAGCAGAAAAGATAAGAACCGAAAAGAATAAAATAAAATACAAGTAAAAATAAGTAAATAAATAATTCAAAATAATAAAAATAAGATCACACTGGCTAAACTCACCAAGTTGCAGGCTTGCTGACAGAAAGTTAAGAAAATTTCCCAAAATTATCTTCATTCTGTTTTTCTATACAGTTCTGGAGAGATTGCTACCTTAAGCAAGCAGTAACAGACAGTAGTGTGATGAGGGGGGGAATCACCTCCAAGCCATGTGTCCAGTTAGCAAGGGAATGACAGAGAACAAAAAAAAAAAAAAAAAAAAAAACATGGCCGGTCTTAGAATTCCTACATATAACCAAAACCCTAATATACCAAACCTAAATTTCATAATTAAGAACAATTTACACAAAAATTAGGCAGAAAAGATAAGAACCGAAAAAGAATAAAATAAAATAAAATATGTAAGTAAAAATAAGTAAATAAATAATTCAAAAATAATAAAAAAATAAGATCACACTGGCTAAACTCACTTATTGCAGGCTTGCTGACAGAAAAGTTAAGAAAATTTCAAAAATTATCTTCATTCTGTTTCTTCTATACAGTTCTGGAGATTAAGTTACCTTAAGCAAGCAGTAACAGACAAGGATGGAGGGGGGGAATCACCTCCAAGCCATGTGTCCAGTTAGCAAGGGAATGACAGAGAACAATAAAAAAAAAACATGGCCGGTCTAGAATTCCTACATAACCAAAACCCTAATATACCAAACCTAAATTTCATAATTAAGAACAATTTACACAAAAATTAGGCAGAAAAGATAAGAACCGAAAAAGAATAAAATAAAATAAAAAAATACAAGTAAAAAAATAAGTAAATAAATAATTCAAAAAATAATAAAAAATAAGATCACACTGGCTAAACTCACCAAGCTGCAGGCTTGCTGACAGAAAAAGTTAAGAAAATTTTAAAAATTATCTTCATTCTGTTTCTTCTATACAGTTCTGGAGAGTTCTGGAGAGATTAAGTTACCTTAAGCAAGCAGTAACAGACAGTAGTGTGATGGAGGGGGGAATCACCTCTCCAAGCCATGTCCAGTTAGCAAGGGAATGACAGAGAACAATAAAAAAAAAAAACAAAAAAAACATGGCCGGTCTTAGAATCTTCTTACATATAACCAAAACCCTAATATACCAAACCTAAATTTCATAATTAAGAACAATTTACACAAAAATTAGGCAGAAAAGATAAGAACCGAAAAAGAATAAAAAATAAAATAAAAATACAAGTAAAAATAAGTAAATAAATAATTCAAAAAATAATAAAAAATAAGATCACACTGGCTAAACTCACCAAGTTGCAGGCTTGGTTGACAGAAAAAGTTAAGAAAATTTCAAAATTATCTTCATTCTGTTTCTTCTATACAGTTCTGGAGAGATTAAGTTACCTTTTAAGCAAGCAGTAACAGACAGTAGTGTGATGGAGGGGGGGAATCACCTCCAAGCCATGTGTCCAGTTAGCAAGGGAATGACAGAGAACAATAAACAAAAAAAAAACATGGCCGGTCTTAGAATTCCTACATATAACCAAAACCCTAATATACCAAACCTAAATTTCATAATTAAGAACAATTTACACAAAAAATTAGGCAGAAAAGATAAGAACCGAAAAAGAATAAAATAAAATAAAAAATACAAGTAAAAATAAGTAAATAAATAATTCAAAAAATAATAAAAATAAGATCACACTGGCTAAACTCACCAAGTTGCAGGCTTGCTGACAGAAAAAAGTTAAGAAAATTTCAAAAATTATCTTCATTCTGTTTCTTCTATACAGTTCTGGAGAGATTAAGTTACCTTAAGCAAGCAGTAACAGACAGTAGTGTGATGGAGGGGGGAATCACCTCCAAGCCATGTGTCCAGTTAGCAAGGGAATGACAGAGAACAATAAAAAAAAACATGGCCGGTCTTAGAATTCCTACATATAACCAAACCCTAATATACCAAACCTAAATTTCATAATTAAGAACAATTTACACAAAAATTAGGCAGAAAAGATAAGAACCGAAAAAGAATAAAATAAAATAAAAAATACAAGTAAAAAATAAGTAACAACAATTCAAAAATAATAAAAAATAAGATCACACTGGCTAAACTCACCAAGCTGCAGGCTTTTGTTGACAGAAAGTTAAGAAAATTTCAAAATTATCTTCATTCTGTTTCTTCTATACAGTTCTGGAGAGATTAAGTTACCTTAAGCAAGCAGTAACAGACAGTAGTGTGATGGAGGTGGGGAATCACCTCCAAGCCATGTGTCCAGTTAGCAAGGGAATGACAGAACAATAAAAAACAAAAAAAAACATGCATGGTCTTAGAATTCCTCAGCATATAACCAAAACCCTAATATACCAAACCTAAATTTCATAATTAAGAACAATTACACAAAAATTAGGCAGAAAAGATAAGAACCGAAAAGAATAAAATAAAATAAAAATACAAGTAAAAATAAGTAAATAAATAATTCAAAAAATAATAAAAAATAAGATCACACTGGCTAAACTCACCAAGTCATGGCAGGCTTGCTGACAGAAAAAGTTAAGAAAATTTCAAAAATTATCTTCATTCTGTTTCTTCATACAGTTCTGGAGAGTTCTGGAGAGAGATTGGTTACCTTAAGGAAGCAGTAACAGACAGTAGTGTGATGGAGGGGGGAATCACCTCCAAGCCATGTGTCCAGTTAGCAAGGGAATGACAGAGAACAATAAAAAAAAAAAAACAAAAAAAAACATGGCCGGTCTTAGAATTCTACATATAACCAAAACCCTAATATACCAAACCTAAATTTCATAATTAAGAACAATTTACACAAAAATTAGGCAGAAAAGATAAGAACCGAAAAGAATAAAATAAAATAAAACACAAGTAAAAATAAGTAAATAAATAATTCAAAAAAATAATAAAAAATAAGATCACACTGGCTAAACTCACCAAGTTGCAGGCTTGCTGACAGAAAAAGTTAAGAAAATTTCAAAAATTATCTTCATTCTGTTTCTTCTATACAGTTCTGGAGAGTTCTGGAGAGATTAAGTTACCTTAAGCAAGCAGTAACAGACAGTAGTGTGATGGAGGGGGAATCACCTCCAAGCCATGTGTCCAGTTAGCAAGGGAATGACAGAGAACAATAAAAAAAAAAAAAAAAAAAAAAAAAACATGGCCGGTCTTAGAATTCCTACATATAACCAAAAACCCTAATATACCAAACCTAAATTTCATAATTAAGAACAATTTACACAAAAATTAGGCAGAAAAGATAAGAACCGAAAAAGAATAAAATAAAATAAAAAATACAAGTAAAAATAAGTAAATAAATAATTCAAAAAATAATAAAAATAAGATCACACTGGCTAAACTCACCAAGTTGCAGGCTTGCTGACAGAAAAAAAGTTAAGAAAATTTCAAAAATTATCTTCATTCTGTTTCTTCTATACAGTTCTGGAGAGATTAAGTTACCTTAAGCAAGCAGTAACAGACAGTAGTGTGATGGAGGGGGGAATCACCTCCAAGCCATGTGTCCAGTTAGCAAGGGAATGACAGAGAACAATAAAAAAAAAAAAACAAAAAAAACATGGCCGGTCTTAGAATTCCTACATATAACCAAAACCCTAAATATACCAAACCTAAATTTCATAATTAAGAACAATTTACACAAAAATTAGGCAGAAAAGATAAGAACCGAAAAAGAATAAAATAAAATAAAATACAAGTAAAAATAAGTAAATAAATAATTCAAAAAATAATAAAAATAAGATCACACTGGCTAAACTCACCAAGCCTGCAGGCTTGCTGACAGAAAAAAGTTAAGAAAATTTCAAAAAATTATCTTCATTCTGTTTCTTCTATACAGTTCTGGAGAGATTAAGTTACCTTAAGCAAGCAGTAACAGACAGTAGTGTGATGGAGGGGGGGACCTCCCTAAAGCCATGTGTCCAGTTAGCAAGGGAATGACAGAGAACAATAAAAAAAAACAAAAAAAACATGGCCGGTCTTAGAATTCCTACATATAACCAAAACCCTAATATACCAAACCTAAATTTCATAATTAAGAACAATTTACACAAAAATTAGGCAGAAAAGATAAGAACCGAAAAAGAATAAAATAAATAAAAAATACAAGTAAAAATAAGTAAATAAATAATTCAAAATAATAAAAATAAGATCACACTGGCTAAACTCACCAAGTTGCAGGCTTGCTGACAGAAAAAAGTTAAGAAAATTTCAAAAATTATCTTCATTCTGTTTCTATACAGTTCTGGAGAGATTAAGTTACCTTAAGCAAGCAGTAACAGACAGTAGTGTGATGGAGGGGGGAATCACCTCCAAGCCATGTGTCCGGAAGCAGCAAGGGAATGACAGAGAACAAATAAAAAAAAAAAAAACATGGCCGGTCTTAGAATTCCTACATATAACCAAAACCTCTAATATACCAAACCTAAATTTCATAATTAAGAACAATTTACACAAAAATTAGGCAGTAAAAGCATAAGAACCGAAAAAGAATAAAATAAAATAAAATACAAGTAAAAATAAGTAAATAAATAATTCAAAAAATAATAAAAAATAAGATCACACTGGCTAACTCACCAAGTTGCAGGCTTGCTGATGAAAAAAGTTAAGAAAATTTCAAAATTATCTTCATTCTGTTTCTTCTATACAGTTTGGAGAGTTCTGGAGATTAAGTTACCTTAAGCAAGCAGTAACAGACAGTAGTGTGATGGAGGGGGGAATCACTCCAAGCCATGTGTCCAGTTAGCAAGGGAATGACAGAGAACAATAAAAAAAAACATGGTCACGGTCTTAGAATTCCTACATATAACCAAACCCTAATATACCAAACCTAAATTTCATAATTAAGAACAATTTACACAAAAATTAGGCAGAAAAGATAAGAACCGAAAAAGAATAAAAATAAATAAAAATACAAGTAAAAATAAGTAAATAAATAATTCAAAAAATAATAAAAAGCCAAGATCACACTGGCTAAACTCACCAAGTTGCAGGCTTGCTGACAGAAAAAAGTTAAGAAAATTTCAAAAATTATCTTCATTCCTAGTTTTCCATACAGTTCTGGAGAGTTCTGGAGAGATTGCTACCTTAAGCAAGCAGTAACAGACAGTAGTGTGATGGAGGGGGGAATCACCTCCAAGCCATGTGTCCAGTTAGCAAGGGAATGACAGAGAACAATAAAAAAAAAAAAAAAAAAAAAACATGGCCGGTCTTAGAATTCCTACATATAACCAAAACCCTAATATACCAAACCTAAATTTCATAATTAAGAACAATTTACACAAAAATTAGGCAGAAAAGATAAGAACCGAAAATAGTAAAATAAAAATAAAAAATACAAGTAAAAATAAGTAAATAAATAATTCAAAAAATAATAAAAAATAAGATCACACTGGCTAAACTCACCAAGTTGCAGGCTGTTGACAGAAAAAAAGTTAAGAAAATTTCAAAATTATCATTCTGTTTCTTCTATACAGTTCTGGGAGAGTTCTGGAGAGAGATTAAGTTACTCATAAGCAGTAACAGACAGTAGTGTGATGGAGTGGGGGAATCACCTCCAAGCCATGTGTCCAGTTAGCAAGGGAATGACAGAGAACAATAAAAAAAAAAAAAAACAAAAAAAAAACATGGCCGGTCTTAGAATTCCTACATATAACCAAAACTTAATATACCAAACCTAAATTTCATAATTAAGAACAATTTACACAAAAATTAGGCAGAAAAGATAAGAACCGAAAAAGAATAAAATAAAATAAAAAATACAAGTAAAAATAAGTAAATAAATAATTCAAAAAAATAATAAAAAATAAGATCACACTGGCTAAACTCACCAAGTTGCAGGCTTGCTGACAGAAAAAATTTAAGAAAATTTCAAAAATTATCTTCATTCTGTTTCTTCTATACAGTTCTGGAGAGTTCTGGAGAGATTAAGTTACCTTAAGCAAGCAGTAACAGACAGTAGTGTGATGGAGGGGGGAATCACCTCCAAGCCATGTGTCCAGTTAGCAAGGGAATGACAGAGAACAATAAAAAAAAAAAACAAAAAAAAAAACATGGCCGGTCTTAGAATTCCTACATATAACCAAAACCCTAATATACCAAACCTAAATTTCATAATTAAGAACAATTTACACAAAAATTAGGCAGAAAAGATAAGAACCGAAAAAGAATAAAATAAAATAAAAAATACAAGTAAAAATAAGTAAATAAATAATTCAAAAAATAATAAAAAATAAGATCACACTGGCTAAACTCACCAAGTTGCAGGCTTG
The DNA here is from genome assembly GCA_037127315.1 of Ascarosepion bandense. Lineage (NCBI taxonomy): Eukaryota > Metazoa > Mollusca > Cephalopoda > Sepiida > Sepiidae > Ascarosepion > Ascarosepion bandense. Next base: position 3,328,742 of record JBBBDQ010000485.1, on the reverse strand, counting down.
CTGACAGAAAAAAGTTAAGAAAATTTCAAAAATTATCTTCATTCTGTTTCTTCTATACAGTTCTGGAGAGATTAAGTTACCTTAAGCAAGCAGTAACAGACAGTAGTGTGATGGAGGGGGGGAATCACCTCCAAGCCATGTGTCCAGTTAGCAAGGGAATGACAGAGAACAATAAAAAAAAAAAAACATGGCCGGTCTTAGAATTCCTACATATAACCAAAACCCTAATATACCAAACCTAAATTTCATAATTAAGAACAATTTACACAAAAATTAGGCAGAAAAGATAAGAACCGAAAAAGAATAAAATAAAATAAAAAATACAAGTAAAAATAAGTAAATAAATAATTCAAAAAATAATAAAAAATAAGATCACACTGGCTAAACTCACCAAGTTGCAGGCTTGCTGACAGAAAAAAGTTAAGAAAATTTCAAAAATTATCTTCATTCTGTTTCTTCTATACAGTTCTGGAGAGATTAAGTTACCTTAAGCAAGCAGTAACAGACAGTAGTGTGATGGAGGGGGGAATCACCTCCAAGCCATGTGTCCAGTTAGCAAGGGAATGACAGAGAACAATAAAAAAAAAACAAAAAAAAAACATGGCCGGTCTTAGAATTCCTACATATAACCAAAACCCTAATATACCAAACCTAAATTTCATAATTAAGAACAATTTACACAAAAATTAGGCAGAAAAGATAAGAACCGAAAAAGAATAAAATAAAATAAAAAATACAAGTAAAAATAAGTAAATAAATAATTCAAAAAATAATAAAAAATAAGATCACACTGGCTAAACTCACCAAGTTGCAGGCTTGCTGACAGAAAAAAGTTAAGAAAATTTCAAAAATTATCTTCATTCTGTTTCTTCTATACAGTTCTGGAGAGTTCTGGAGAGATTAAGTTACCTTAAGGAAGCAGTAACAGACAGTAGGATGGAGGGGGAATCACCTCCAAGCCATGTGTCCAGTTAGCAAGGGAATGACAGAGAACAATAAAAAAAAAAAAACAAAAAAAAAAACATGATGGTCTTAGAATTCCTACATATAACCAAAACCCTAATATACCAAACCTAAATTTCATAATTAAGAATAATTTACACAAAAATTAGGCAGAAAAGATAAGAACCGAAAAAGAATAAAAAAATAAAAATAAAAAATACAAGTAAAAAATAAGTAAATAAATAATTCAAAAAATAATAAAAAATAAGATCACACTGGCTAAACTCACCAAGTTGCAGGCTTGCTGACAGAAAAAAGTTAAGAAAATTTCAAAAATTATCTTCATTCTGTTTCTTCTTACAAGTTCTGGAGAGTTTCTGGAGAGATTAAGTTACCTTAAGCAAGCAGTAACAGACAGTAGTGTGATGGAGGGGGGAATCACCCAAGCCATGTGTCCAGTTAGCAAGGGAATGACAGAGAACAATAAAAAAACAAAAAAAAACATGGCCGGTCTTAGAATTCCTACACATATAACCAAAACCCTAATATACCAAACCTAAATTTCATAATTAAGAACAATTTACACAAAAATTAAAGAAAAGATAAGAACCGAAAAAGAATAAAATAAAATAAAAAATACAAGTAAAAAATAAGTAAATAAATAATTCAAAAAATAATAAAAAATAAGATCACACTGGCTAAACTCACCAAGTTGCAGGCTTGCTGACAGAAAAAAGTTAAGAAAATTTCAAAAATTATCTTCATTCTGTTTCTTCTATACAGTTCCCTGGAGAGTTCTGAGAGATTAAGTTACCTTAAGCAAGCAGTAACAGACAGTAGTGTGATGGAGGGGGGAATCACCTCCAAGCCATGTGTCCAGTTAGCAAGGGAATTATTAGAGAACAATAAAAAAAAAAAAACAAAAAAAAAAACATGGCCGGTCTTAGAATTCTACATATAACCAAACCCTAATATACCAAACCTAAATTTCATAATTAAGAACAATTTTACACAAAAAATTAGGCAGAGTAAGATAAGAACCGAAAAAGAATAAAATAAAATAAAATACAAGTAAAAATAAGTAAATAAATAATTCAAAAAATAATAAAAAATAAGATCACACTGGCTAAACTCACCAGAAAGTTGCAGGCTTGCTGACAGAAAAAAGTTAAGAAAATTTCAAAAATTATCTTCATTCTGTTTCTTCTATACAGTTCTGGAGAGATTAAGTTACCTAAGCAAGCAGTAACAGACAGTAGTGTGATGGAGGGGGGAATCACCTCCAAGCCATGTGTCCAGTTAGCAAGGGAATGACAGAGAACAATAAAAAAAAAAAAAAAAAAAAAAAACATGGCCGGTCTTAGAATTCCTACATATAACCAAAACCCTAATATACCAAAAACCTAAATTTCATAATTAAGAACAATTTACACAAAAATTAGGCAGAAAAGATAAGAACCGAAAAAGAATAAAATAAAATAAAAAATATAAGTAAAAATAAGTAAATAAATAATTCAAAAAATAATAAAAAATAAGATCACACTGGCTAAACTCACCAAGTTGCAGGCTTGCTGACAGAAAAAAGTTAAGAAAATTTCAAAAATTATCTTCATTCTGTTTCTTCTATACAGTTCTGGAGAGTTCTGGAGAGATTAAGTTACCTTAAGCAAGCAGTAACAGACAGTAGTGTGATGGAGGGGGGGAATGTGTCCAGTTAGCAAGGGAATGACAGAGAACAATAAAAAAAAAAAAAAAAAAAAAAAAAACATGGCCGGTCTTAGAATTCCTACATATAACCAAAACCCTAATATACCAAACCTAAATTTCATAATTAAGAACAATTTACACAAAAATTAGGCAGAAAAGATAAGAACCGAAAAGAATAAAAAATAAAATAAAAAATACAAGTAAAAATAAGTAAATAAATAATTCAAAAATAATAAAAAATAAGATCACACTGGCTAAACTCAACAAGTTGCAGGCTTGCTGACAGAAAAAAGTTAAGAAAATTTCAAAATTATCTTCATTCTGTTTCTTCTATACAGTTCTGAGAGATTAAGTTACCTTAAGCAAGCAGTAACAGACAGTAGTGTGATGGAGGGGGGGAATCACCTCCAAGCCATGTGTCCAGTTAGCAAGGGAATGACAGAGAACAATAAAAAAAAAAAAAACATGGCCGGTCTTAGAATTCCTACATATAACCAAACCCTAATATACCAAACCTAAATTTCATAATTAAGAACAATTTACACAAAAATTAGGCAGAAAAGATAAGAACCGAAAAAAAGAATAAAATAAAATAAAAAATACAAGTAAAAATAAGTAAATAAATAATTCAAAAAATAATAAAAATAAGATCACACTGGCTAAATCCCCAAGTTGCAGGCTTGCTGACAGAAAAAAGTTAAGAAAATTTCTAAAATTATCTTCATTCTGTTTCTTCTATACAGTTCTGGAGAGATTAAGTTACCTTAAGCAAGCAGTAACAGACAGTAGGATGGAGGGGGGGGAATCACCTCTGCCATGTGTCCAGTTAGCAAGGGAATGACAGAGAACAATAAAAAAAAAAACAAAAAAAAAACATGCATTATCTTAGAATTCCTACATATAACCAAAACCCTAATATACCAAACCTAAATTTCATAATTAAGAAATAATTCTACACAAAAATTAGGCAGAAAAGATAAGAACCGAAAAAGAATAAAATAAAATAAAAAATACAAGTAAAAATAAGTAAATAAATAATTCAAAAAATAATAAAAAAATAAGATCACACTGGCTAAACTCACCAAGTTGCAGGCTTGCTGACAGAAAAAAGTTAAGAAATTTCGTAATTATCTTCATTCTGTTTCTTCTATACAGTTCTGGAGAGTTCTGGAGAGATTAAGTTACCTAAGTAAGCAGTAACAGACAGTAGTGTGATGGAGGGGGGAATCACCTCCAAGCCATGTGTCCAGTTAGCAAGGGAATGACAGAGAACAATAAAAAACAAAAACATGGCCGGTCTTAGAATTCCTACATATAACCAAAACCCCAATATACCAAACCTAAATTTCATAAATTAAGAACAATTTACACAAAAATTAGGCAGAAAAGATAAGAACCGAAAAAAAAAGAATAAAAAATAAAATAAAATACAAGTAAAATAAGTAAATAAATAATTCAAAAAATAATAAAAATAAGACTACACTGGCTAAACTCACCAAGTTGCAGGCTTGCTGACAGAAAAAAGTTAAGAAAATTTCAAAATTATCTTCATTCTGTTTCTTCTATACAGTTCTGGAGAGATTAAGTTACCTTAAGCAAGCAGTAACAGACAGTAGTGTGATGGAGGGGGGAATCACCTCCAAGCCATGTGTCCAGTTAGCAAGGGAATGACAGAGAACAATAAAAAAAAAAAAAAAACATGGCCGGTCTTAGAATTCCTACATATAACCAAAACCCTAATATACCAAACCTAAATTTCATAATTAAGAACAATTTACACAAAAATTAGGCAGAAAAGATAAGAACCGAAAAAGAATAAAAAATAAAATAAAAATACAAGTAAAAATAAGTAAATAAATAATTCAAAAAATAATAAAAAATAAGATCACACTGGCTAAACTCACCAAGCTGCAGGCTTGCTGACAGAAAAAAGTTAAGAAAATTTCAAAATTATCTTCATTCTGTTTCTTCTATACAGTTCTGGAGAGTTCTGGAGAGATTGTTACCTTAAGGAAGCAGTAACAGACAGTAGTGTGTGATGGAGGGGGGAATCACCTCCAAGCCATGTGTCCAGTTGGCAAGGGAATGACAGAGGAATGAATAAAAAAAAAAACAAAAAAAAAACATGGCTGGTCTTAGAATTCCTACATATAACCAAAACCCTAATATACCAAACCTAATTATAATTAAGAACAATTTAACAAAAAAATTAGGCAGAAAAGATAAGAACCGAAAAAGAATAAAATAAAATAAAAATACAAGTAAAAATAAGTAAATAAATAATTCAAAAAATAATAAAAAATAAGATCACACTGGCTAAACTCAACAAGTTGCAGGCTTGCTGACAGAAAAAAGTTATTAGGATTTCAGAAAATTATCTTCATTCTGTTTCTTCTATACAGTTCTGGAGAGTTCTGGAGATTAAGTTACCTTTAAGCAAGCAGTAACAGACAGTAGTGATGGAGGGGGAATCACCTCCAAGCCATGTGTCCAGTTAGCAAGGGAATGACAGGAGAACAATAAAAAAAAAAAAAAAAAAAAAAAACATGGCCGGTCTTAGAATTCCTACATATAACCAAAACCCTAATATACCAAACCTAAATTTCATAATTTAAGAACAATTTACACAAAAATTAGGCAGAAAAGATAAGAACCGAAAAAGAATAAAATAAAATAAAAAATACAAGTAAAAAATAAGTAAATAAATAATTCAAAAATAATAAAAAATAAGATCACACTGGCTAAACTCACCAAGTTGCAGGTTTATGACAGAAAAAAGTTAAGAAAATTTCAAAATATCTTCATTCTGTTTCTTCTATACAGTTCTGGAGAGTTCTGGAGAGATTACTACCATGTTGCAGTAACAGACAGTAGTGTGATGGAGGGGGGAATTCCAAGCCATGTGTCCAGTTAGCAAGGGAATGACAGAGAACAATAAAAAAAAAAACAAAAAAAAACATGGCCGGTCTTAGAATTCCTACATATAACCAAAACCCTAATATACCAAACCTACCATAATTAAGAACAATTTACACAAAAATTAGGCAGAAAAGATAAGAACCGAAAAAGAATAAAAATAAAATAAAAAATACAAGTAAAAATAAGTAAATAAATAATTCAAAAATAATAAAAAATAAGATCACATCAATAAACTCACCAAGCGTATTTCGTTTTGACAGAAAAAGTTAAGAAAATTTCAAAAATTATCTTCATTCTGTTTCTTCTATACAGTTCTGGAGAGTTCTGGAGAGATTAAGTTACCTTAAGCAAGCAGTAACAGACAGTAGTGTGATGGAGGGGGGAATCCTCCAAGCCATGTGTCCAGTTAGCAAGGGAATGACAGAGAAACAATAAAAAAAAAAAACATGGCCGGTCTTAGAATTCCTACATATAACCAAAACCCTTAATATACCAAACCTAAATTTCATAATTAAGAACAATTTACACAAAAATTAAAGAAAAGATAAGAACTGAAAAAGAATAAAATAAAATAAAAATACAAGTAAAAATAAGTAAATAAATAATTCAAAAAATAATAAAAAATAAGATCACACTGGCTAACTCACCAAGTTGCAGGCTTGCTGACAGAAAAAAAGTTAAGAAAATTTCAAAAATTATCTTCATTCTGTTTCTTCTATACAGTTCTGGAGAGTTCTGGAGAGAGGCTTTCAAGTTACCTTAAGCAAGCAGTAACAGACAGCAGTGTGATGGAGGGGGGAAATCACCTCCAAGCCATGTGTCCAGTTAGCAAGGGAATGACAGAGAACAATAAAAAAAAAAAAAAACAAAAAAAAAAACATGGCCGGTCTTAGAATTCCTACATATAACCAAAACCCTAATATACCAAACCTAAATTTCATAATTAAGAACAATTTACACAAAAATTAGGCAGAAAAGATAAGAAACTGAAAAAGAATAAAATAAAATAAAAAATACAAGTAAAAATAAGTAAATAAATAATTCAAAAAATAATAAAAAATAAGATCACACTGGCTAAACTCACCAAGCTGCAGGCTTGCTGACAGAAAAAAGTTAAGAAAATTTCAAAAATTATCTTCATTCTGTTTCTTCTATACAGTTCTGGAGAGTTCTCCCGAAGATTGACGAAATGGTTTTAACAGCCTGACTTATTGAAATTATTTGACTGAACATTATCTTTAATCGATACTCGTATTTGAGTAGATAATCTGTTTTTAATAAAGCAGTATATTTTCATATTTGATTTCTACCGGCCTGATTATTTACGATAAATTTTGTTATGAAAATGTGCGTCATTCGGAAGATGTTAATATGCGTCGAAAATTGTGTTTTATAGGTTTGATTTGACTTCGTTCAGATTGTGGTATCATTCGTGATCGAGTGGTCTAAGACGCACCAGATTAATTGGTGGCTTCTCCTATGTTGATAGAAGTCGCAGGTTCGAATTATTACATTAACAATTAAATTTTTATATATATATATATATATATATATATATATATATATATATATATATATATGCACTAATACAATTATTACATTAACAATTAAATTTTATTGTATGCAAATATAGTTAGAATTAACTCTATTGTAATAATACAACCGAATCACAAACCTATTCTATCATTATCCAACTACTTTTGGGCCAGCCTATATATATATATATATATATAGAGAGAGAGAGAGATAGTACTGTGCAAGAGTATTAGGACAAGAACTATTTTATCATTCATATTGACAGAAAATAAACAATTTAATTTAAGTAATTTTTTTTATTTACCCAACTAATGCTTTAACAAGAAAAAATACTTGTTACAAAATAAATTTAATATTTAGTATAATAGCCTTTTGCTTTGATCCCAGCCTTAATTCTGTCAAGCATTGACATCACAAGCTTCTTCAATGTATCTAATGATATCTCCTGCCCAGCAACTTGTATTTATTCCCAAAGTGTATCTTGCGAAGTAACATTAGATTTATCAAGTGTTTTATCCAAAATATCCCATAGATGTTCAGTGGAGTAGTTTCAAAATAACTTGTTTAATAGAAAATAGGAAACATTAAATATAACTTCTTTTTAATACATTTCTTTTACACCTAGTTTTAAATAATCAACATTTATAAGCAATTTACTTAGTTTTTCATCCTGTATTTGAATTTCAGTGAGGTTTTTGGAAAAATCACCTACTGTCCTAATACTTTTGAAAACTACCGGTAGTGTGCAAAAGTGTTAGGACAGGGGTGATTTTAAACTTTATTTTGATGCCTCATAAAAGATAAAATAGTTCTTGTCCTGATACTTTTGCACAGCACTATATATATATATATATATATATATATATATATATATGGTTATAGATAAGTAAATATGTATTTAGAACTCATTTAAACGGGTTTTGTTAAAATGCAACTGACGATGTATGCTCTTTATCTTTTTAATTCTTACAAAGGTACTTGACATAAACAAGAAGAAGAAAAAAGTGTACTCTGTCATTTTGTTCCACCAAACACCCTTCAATCCCCCACATTGAATGTAACAAGCAAGGAACATTTTGTAAATTTTATTTTATTTTTTCTTGTGTTATTATAGTTTTTTTCCAATTTCATATATTTATTTATTCTGTGTATATTTTAATATATTTTTCCACTGTAATGTACTTTTAACAGTTGACCAGTCAATTCTGACTAAGTCCACTGTTATTGTTTACTCCGCATTGTAGCTGTTTTGCGTTAAATTTATTCTTCTGATTTGAAAATAGGAGACTACATAACAATATCTAACGGAAAAAAATGTTTCAAAATTTCTGGTAAACATAAATAATGACTGCACAAAAAATATTTATTAACAATAACCAAACTTATTCAGATAGAAAAGCAAAATAAATAACCAGAAAGTATTTAAGAGAGTTGGGTAACTCGGCTTTAATAAAAGAATGAAAAAAATATCGTTGTCAGCAGATGTTTAAAATGACTGAAAAATGAAAAAAAGATAGATGTTATGAAATTTTTATTAAATTCCGAGATTATTGTAAGTGCTATAAGTTTGGTTGAGTTTATAATGACTCTCGAATTTGAAGTCAGGAAAGCAAACACATTTTTGAAGCTGTTTCCCTCTTCTCTCCTAATACCAGTAAATGAATAGATGGTCCGAGATCATTTACGACTGTTTTTTTTCCTGATATTAAGCATAACTGTTTTTTGTTGCCATTTTCTCGAGAAAATTTTCTTTGCTGACATGTTAGGTCCATGGTAATTTTTAGCAACCTTTTTTACAAGCACATTTCTATTGCTTGAAGTTTCGTCCTCATCTTTGAGGAGATTTTTCATCACACACACACACACACACAAACACACACAAACACACACAAACGCATAAACTCTCTGTCTGTCTGTCTGTATTTTTTTTTTATTTTTATAAGCGTTTCACCCCGAGCAAGGCATGTCACTGCCACTACTGCGCAGGGGACTACGTAGAGTGGAGAAAGGCTGATTAAATATAGGAAATGTCAGAGGGTGGGTGATAGGCGGGTAAGGATACTGAGAATGAGGGTTGGGTAGATGAGAGTGTTCTGAGAATAGTTGGGAGTTAGTGTGATAGGAGGTGTCTATTGACCCTACATTTAAACACCTGGAGATTGTAACTGTCGGGAAAGCAGAGTTGTGGAAGGGAGTTCCACAGACGGGAAGCACGAGAAAAGAAGCTGTTGGAGTAGAATTTACGGTTACATCTTATTTGTTTAACTGTAAAAGGGTGGGACCTAGTTGCTAATCTAGTATCTCGTGTAAATTCCTGCTTAGGCGGCACCAGTGATCTAAGCTCATCGGAGCATAAGCCATGAAAGTACTTGTAGAAGAGGCACAAGGAAGCCACATCACGCCGGTGAGAGAGCGGCTGCAGCCGGTCTACCAAGTCAGTATCAACCACGTTACAGATCCTCCTTTGTATTTTGTCAAGAAGTCCAAGGAGAGCAGCAGGGGCACCCGACCAGATATGGCAGCAATATTCAATACATGGGCGGATGGTAGATTTGTATATGTGCAGAATAGATTCAGGTGGGAAAAATTTCCGGGCCCTGCACAGGGAGCCGACTTTCATAGCAGCAGATTTGGCAATGGATTCAATATAGTCATTCCATTTGAGGTCCGCCGAGAGTGTAAGGCCAAGGAGGCGTAGTATTTTACTCTCTGGGAGGCTAGTATAATATATTTTTATATTTTTTTCATACTCCGTAACTCCAAGTGGCTTTATTTTACTGTAGGAGTGAAGAAATTATATATATATATATCATCGAGATTATAATTATACTCGTGTCGAAAACCTTCCTTGAAAACTTTGGCAGCATCCCCTGATTATCCGTTTAAGTGAAACCTAGGTATGTTCGTCTCGATCATTAGGTGTTATCTATCTATCTATCTATCTATCTATCTATCTATCTATCTATCTATCTATCTATCTATCTATCTATGCGTAACTTTTCAAATATGAACGGAGTTCTTTTGTTGACGGGCGTGTGTATACACTTCTTATATACAACACGCTAAAATTTTCTTCCTCGTATTCCATGCGCCTATGGCTTAGAAAGTAGCGACTCCGACTGTTACCAAATCGGTCAAGTTTCGATCCCGGCCATGAAGCAAGTGGGTATGTCTAGCTACACTAATGAGTGATACAGCGAAACAGGCCTCTATGTTGATGACTAATATATGTATATATTGATACTTGGTAAGGTAAAGTTTGGTTCACTTTATTATGATTTTCAAATTTAAAGTCAGTAAAATGAATACATTTCCGAAGCTGTTTCACTTTTCTCTCTTTTAATACTAGTAAAAGGGCTACTATAGAATATTTTCACTCAGTACTTTTCTTGTTAGTCCAACACTAGGCCATTTTGAATTGATAATTCACCCGATGTGTTCAACTTGTACAGCGAGAATATTTTAAGACCCTAGAAGTTAGGCCTGGATTCGTCATCGGGGGCCACAATTTAAACAAAATAAGGTACGCAGATGATACAGAGCTGATAGCAGACACAGAAAGGAAACTACAAGACCTCCTACAGAAGGTAGCTGAAGAGAGTGACAAGAAAGGACTACAAATAAACTGCAAGAAAACAGAATACATGGTCATCAGTAAAAAGGGCAGCCCAATATGCCAAATGCAGGTCGGGGATACAAAAAAACCAAGAAGGTACAAAATATTTAAATACGTGGGAAATGTTATAAAAGAAGAAGGAAAGTGCGACACAGAAATCCGAAGGCGAATTTGCATGGCGAAGGAAGCATTCCAGAAGTTGAGTAAAGTATTAAGAAACAGGACAGTTTCAGGACAAGAGAGTACTGGATTTCTATGTGATGTCTATTCTTCAATATGGCAGTGAATGCTGGATAATATCATCGAAGATGAGGGAAAAACTTGATGCCACTGAAATGTGGTTCTACAGAAGGATGCTGCGAATATCGGGGATCGAGCATGTGAGCAATGATGAGGTTTTGGAAAGTATGGAAACGAAAAGCAAAGTAATATTGAGCATTAGGAAGAGACAGCTGAAGTTCCTGGGACATGCAATGATGAAGGAGGGCTTGGAGAACCTGTTATTAACAGGCCAGATAAAGGGGAAAAGAGACAGAGGAAAGCAGCGGATAACATATTTGAAGGGCCTGATCAGGTGGATGACGGAACGGGGGTTGCGTGGTGTAACAAGAGAAGGCGTGCTAAGAGCCTTCAGGGATAGGGAGACGTAGAAGGCCATGATCGCCTAGGTCCTGAAAGGAGAGGGCACATAGAAGAAGAAGAATCTATTGACAGACTATACTCATATTATTAAAAGATTGCATAATAAATGTCTTACTTACTTTGGAAGCATTCTCAGTAAAAGCATTTCTGTTTTCTTTTTTTCCTCTATGAGAAGCTCCGTCCGTTCGCCAACCAATTCTTCCAGATTACATTGATATCGTTCCATCATGGACATCATATTGTCAAATATGTTCCTTTTCCTACAATGAAAATAAAAATCATGTAACCAAAAGGAAAGAATCGAAAATTTTAAAACTTTGTTATTAATTTTTCAAATTTTATATTATTTATCTTTTTTTTTTTTTCTATCACAACTTTAACCAGTCCGTCGATCAACAGCAGAGAGCAGACAAGCGCAGGATCCAGAATAAGAGAATAAGTTCTCGTTAAAAAGGAAAGAAAGCTCAAATCTTACCGGGTATTACAAGAAAAGGAAGCATCAAAATGTAAGAGAGAAGGTAGCATAAAAAGAAAATGGGGTATCAAAAAAAGAAGAAAGAAAGACAGAAAACGAGATATGAACAGAGAAGTGAACCACAGAAGATAATGGGGCCCGAAAAGAGAAGGGAAACCCAGAGGAGAAGGGAGCACTTCCAGATTTCTTTTTTCTTGAAGAACATATTTGCAGTGAAATAAGTGAAAATCTGTTGTATAGTATGTGACCTGCCTTTGTGGTTCTGGTATAGTATGTGACCTGCCTCTTTGGTTCTGGTATAGTTTGAGACCTGAAACTTTAATCCTGGTATAAAGAACATATTTGCAGTGAAATAAGTGAAAATCTGTTGGAATTCAAGGAAGAATATTAGTCCTTGTATAGTATGTGACCTGCCTTTGTGGTTCTGGTATAGTATGGGAACTGCTTCTTTGGTTTTGGTATAGTTTGAGACCTGAAACTTTAATCCTGGTATAAAGAACATATTTGCAGTGAAATAAGTGAAAATCTGTTGGAATTCAAGGAAGAATTTTAGTCCTTGTATAGTATGTGACCTGCCTTTGTGGTTCTGGTATAGTATGGGAACTGCCTCTTTGGTTCTGGTATAGTTTGAGACCTGAAACTTTAATCCTGGTATAAAGAACATATTTGCAGTGAAATAAGTGAAAATCTGTTGGAATTCAAGGAAGAATTTTAGTCCTTGTATAGTATGTGACCTGCCTTTGTGGTTCTGGTATAGTATGTGAACTGCCTCTTTGGTTCTGGTATAGTTTGAGACCTGAAACTTTAATCCTGGTATAAAGAACATATTTGCAGTGAAATAAGTGAAAATCTGTTGGAATTCAAGGAAGAATTTTAGTCCTTGTATAGTATGTGACCTGTCTTTGTGGTTCTGGTATAGTATGGGAACTGCCTCTTTGGTTCTGGTATAGTTTGAGACCTGAAACTTTAGTCCTGGTATAAAGAACATATTTGCAGTGAAATAAGTGAAAATCTGTTGGAATTCAAGGAAGAATTTTAGTCCTTGTATAGTATGTGACCTGCCTTTGTGGTTCTGGTATAGTATGGGAACTGCCTCTTTGGTTCTGGTATAGTTTGAGACCTGAAACTTTAATCCTGGTATAAAGAACATATTTGCAGTGAAATAAGTGAAAATCTGTTGGAATTCAAGGAAGAATTTTAGTCCTTGTATAGTATGTGACCTGCCTTTGTGGTTCTGGTATAGTATGGGAACTGCCTCTTTGGTTCTGGTATAGTTTGAGACCTGAAACTTTAATCCTGGTATAAAGAACATATTTGCAGTGAAATAAGTGAAAATCTGTTGGAATTCAAGGAAGAATTTTAGTCCTTGTATAGTATGTGACCTGTCTTTGTGGTTCTGGTATAGTATGGGAACTGCCTCTTTGGTTCTGGTATAGTTTGAGACCTGAAACTTTAGTCCTGGTATAAAGAACATATTAGCACTGAAATAAGTGAAAATCTGTTGGAATTCAAGGAAGAATTTTAGTCCTTGTATAGTATGTGATCTGCCTTTGTGGTTCTGGTATAGTATGGGAACTGCCTCTTTGATTCTGGTATAGTTTGAGACCTGCCTCTTTAGTCCTGGTATAGTATGAGACCTGAAACTTTAGTCCTGGTATAAAGAACATATTTGCAGTGAAATAAGTGAAAATCTGTTGGAATTCAAGGAAGAACTTTCCTCGCATTTTGTTCGTTTCCAGGAAACTTAAATCTATAAAACAAATTCGTCTTAGTGCTTTAAAATGTTCTTTTATGTGCCACGTTCTTTTATACCTCTGGCTATCATGGCTCGACGCAATATCCTATCCTTTGTAGCTCTTAAAAACTTTGCCTTTTGCCATCTCTTCCAAACCCTGCACCGCCGCTCGTTCGCTCAAGCTCGCCAGGTATGATGCGCGTTTCTTTCCTCTGATCCGTTTACTTTCAGTCCATTTTGTAATTGTCATAGCGCCCTATCTATAGAAATGGACTCTTCCTTCGTCAATAAATTCTAACCTGAGTGACTTCTGGAGATGCAGCTGTAAGGAAATCAAGAGGCAGTTAAGTGACAGTCAGGAGGCAGTCGACACAGTCGAGGCGCATCGTAACTATACCGTTCTGTCTTACTTTTTTGTTGATTACTAACACTCGTACTTGCATATATGTTCTGTTATTCTAATACACTGTTTGAATCTACCTGCTTGTCTCCGTGTCTTTCTTCCGGGACCAACCAGGCCACAATAACTTGGCGACGAAGATTTCGCCACAACAGTGAGTATCATATTTTTCAAGCTCTCTTTTCTCATGATGTGCTCTAGAATGTACAACTGGCTTTTCCTGATGTTAAGCATATCTGTCCTTTCTGTTGCCATTTTCTCGAGAACATTGTCGTTGATGACATGTTAGGTCCATGGTATTTTTTAGCAACTTTTTGTAGAAGCACATTTCTGTTGGTTCAAATTTTGTCCTCATCTTTGAGAAGATTGTCCATCACACACACACACACACACACACACACACACACACACACACACACACACACACACACACACACACTGTCTGTCTCTCTATATATTATTTTCTTATATTGTACTATATTCAGTAACTCCTAGTAGTTTTATTTAATTGTAGGAGTGAAATGATTATATATAAACTACCGGGCATAATTATTAGGCCTCTCTAGTTAAAAAAAAATTATGTATTTCATACTATTTTTTAGTATTTATTGCCAAGTGAATAATTCCGAATGAAAATAGAATGGTTCTTTTGTTATTATTACTTTGCAAAATCTTACAAGGCAGTCATGAAGCATTTGCTTTGGCCAGCCAATGAGAAGAAGAGACTAGCATGGGGAAGAGAGCACAAAAACTAGATAATAGAACAGTTCATTTAATGCGCATATGATTGTTCAGTATTAAAAAAAGAACTATTCTATTTTCATTTAGAGTTATCCACTTAGCAATTAATACTTAAAATAGTATGAAATACATCATCTTTTTAAAAACTGGGGTGCCCTAATAATTATGGCCGGTACTATCTATCTATCTATCTATCTATCTATCTATCTATCTATCTATCTATCTATCTATAAATGGAACTTTGTCTGTGTGTGTGTGTGTGTGTGTGTGTGTGTGTATCCGTTACCTATAGACTCCGAAACGGCTGAACAGATTTTCTTGAAAATTTACACAGCTGTACTATAAGCGTCTGCGAGTGTTCTTAGCTAGGTTTGTGTCGAGGTACCCCCAATAAATATCGAAAATTGATAATCGAAAAAATCGGGTTACAGAAGGAATGGTCCGATTTTAATCAAGTTTGATACACTCATAGGCAAAGACATAAGAAACGATATTCAGAAGTTTCAAGGTTGCAGTTCTTACAATAGTGCAGAAAATTGATAATATATATATATATATATATATATATATATATATATATATATATATATATATAGGCAAGATACCGTGTCTGATCAAAATCAGTTTTTCAGCCCTATTATTTTAGTTTTTGCTTCGGGTTTGGTTCTAAGTAGGTATAATTGTAGTTCTTAGTCTCAACCATCATAACATTTTCTCAGAGGACTTATTTAGCCTTCAAAATTCAGTTTACGATGAAAAAAACTTATTTGATATCGATACTAGGAAATCAAAATTTGACTTACATCCATTCATTTTTCTTTCAGTCTACGGTTTCGCTTTAACTGGAAACAACTATTGCTTTTTAGTCTTTTGTGTCAACTTCCAAAGAGTCTGAGCTCCATGACCATGGATTAGTTTTAAAGCTTTTATTACACCCGAGCAACGCCGGGCTATACTGCTAGTGTATAATAACTTAGTTTTTGGTCATAACACAGTTGTATTAAAAAGTGTCCAGTACATTTCCATTGTAGAAATTTTGAATATTTTTCATTTGGTTTTAACCTTTCGATATCTTCAGGTGATTTATAATAACTGATTTTACAAGATTTTCAAAAGTACGAACAGGGATTTTTTTTTACGAATGCGAGACTGGAATTTTTAGACAACAGAAAACTTTCAAAATTAGGAAGGAGTTATTCAAGGATCTTACAACACTTTCATTCTTGTTTTTATGATCCTAGTATGTATTTTTAGGTGTGATTACGTTTGGACATTAGTTCTGATCTTTCATTTAGTAATTTATTTCGTTCTGGGAAAAACTTAATGCTAACCTTTCTTCTGTCACAATCTGCATATATCGCGACCGTTGAGATCACAACACATCTCACCCATTTAGGCAAATATGTTTGCGTTGGTTGTTGTTACAAACGATGAGCGAATGTTTGATCCTGATTGTGTTTTTTTCAGCAGTTAAAACGATGACGACAAAGAAACCTGGAAAATGAGACAATTAACAGAACCTCAGCCTGCGAGCCGGAAGAAGTTGTAGGACCTGAAGGGTACGATTTTTTTTTTAATCATTTCACCCCGAGCAAGGCGGAAACGCCACTGATGTGCAGGGGGTTACATAAATGTAAAAAGATTAATTAGAAAAGTGAGGAGTACAAGCTAGTTAGAAAGGAACAACAGAAAGCTGAGAAAGCAGGTGCGATGACAGATACATAGGTGGAGAGAAAGGGAAGGTTATACAGGGGAGGGGAGAGAGCTAGAGTCCAGTGGTTAGTAGATGAGTATTGACTTTGCATTTAAATTTCTGGAGATTGTAGCCGTCAGGAAAGCAAGAATACGGGAGTGAGTTCCACAGGCGGGAAGTGCGAGAGAGGAAGCTGCAGGAGTCATACCTATACTATATGGAATACTCGGAATAACTGTAAAGACGTGAAGCGCAAGGTTTGATGAAAGACCGAGACAGTTCAGACAATGTTTGTGCTGGTATAAGCAAGAAAGCAGAGGAGATGCCCAAAGATTTAAGGAGAATTCAAAACAATATTTTAAACAGCTCAACTTCCCTATTTAAAAAGACAAACAAACGCCTAGTGAAGGTGGTTATTTAGGTGATCTATAAAATGTGGCCTGCCGCTTTGGTTCTGGTATAGTACGAGACCGGCCTCTTTAAGCCTGGTTTACTGTGAGACCTGCCTCTTTATTCCTGGTATGGAATCTTGTTTAATATGAGAAATGCGTTTTTAGTTCTGGTATAGTATGAGATCTGTCACATTGCTTCTAGTAAATATGAGACTTCCCTTTTTGATTTTGGTATACTATGAGAACTGCCTTTTTGGTTCTGGTATAGTTTGAGATCTACCTCGTTAGTCCTGGTATTGTATGAGGCCTGTCTCTTTAGTCCTGGTATAGTATGAAACCTGCACTTATGGTTCTGATATAGTATTAGACCTGCCTCTTTGGTTCTGGTATAGTATGAGAACTACTTATTTGGTTCTGGTAGTGTATGAGACCTACCTCTTTAGTCTTGGTATAGTATGAGACCTGCCCTTTTGGCGTTGTGGTACAGTGGATATCGGCTCGGAACGAGAAACCGGGGGAGTCGAGTTCGAATTTCAGTTATTCACTTACGCGCAAATACCCTTGGGAAAGGCATTAATCCGTCTCTTCCTTCCAGTTATGGGTTAAATAGCAGGACAGATTGGGTTCTACCGCAGAAAGCAATGGCAACCTACTGGGGAATAATCTTCTGCCCAGTCAGTCATGTCTCTTTCGAGACATGATCGCCCAAAGCGTGTATCACGTATGGCACTTATCTGACTGATAGTATGAGACCTGCATTTTTGGTTCTGGTATAGTATTAGACCTGTCACTTTGGTTCTGGTATAGTATGTGGTTTGTCTCTTTAGTCCTGGTAAAATATGTGATCTGGTTTGGCTATTTTCACTATATTCCAAGTTATATCAGAGTTTGTTTCCGTTTTTTTAATTTACATTTCCATACGTGGCTAGCTAGTTTTGAGATTTTTCCGTTTAAGCTCTATGATTATTATACCTGTTTTTAAAATTACTTTTAGTAGACCCCAAATAGGTTTTTTAAACCAACTATATAACGTACATGAAGTCAAATTTCATCTCAGAAGTATGTGTCAGACTTTGGACTTACTCATCGATCTTCTTCATGTATTTTATGTTCTAATATTGTATATCTTATTCAATCTATGAATTCCGTTCTAACGCTGCAATACAATATGGTGGATTTATAACAACTACTATTAATAAAAACATCTATTGTTTATTCGACTGAAGATAAAACCTAAATAGTAATGACGAAAATATAAGTAAACGAAAGATAGTAATATTTATTGAAAATTTTGCACTATTTTAAGCCTTGTTCCAATGGAGCTTAATGATGTTTTCCTTAAGCACTGGGATTTGAAGAACTAGATCAAAACAAAAGGTAACGAACAAGAAACAAACTCAAAACACGAAAGTAAAAAATAAAACCACCAAGATACCAAAGATTATTTTAATGTTGATCATTATTTCATATTTGAGATAATTTTTGGGTGATTTTTTAGACTTGCTTTCACTTTACTCTTAGCAATGCCCACAGGAAATTACTTCTGTGCTCTGAATTGTCATGTAATAATGCACACGAAGTTGCAATCACAACAAATCTCACCCATTCAGGCAAATAGGATTGCGTTGGTTCTTGTTACAAAGAATGAGCGAATGTCTGATCGTGATTGTGTTTTTTCCAGCAGTTAAAAAGATGACGACAAAGAAACCGGGAAAATAAGACGATTAACAGAACCCCAACCTGAGAGCTGAAAAAGTTGTAGAACCCATAGGAATCATGGTAAAGACATGGCGTTTGATGAAAGACAGAGGCAGTCCAGACAAAGCTAGACAAGAAGGCAGAGGAGTTGCCCAAAGATTTAGAAGAATAGAAACAATATTTTATCAGTTCTACTTCCCTATCTAAAAATAAAATAAACAGCGAATGACAGTGGTTATTTAGGTGCCCTATAAAATGTGACCTGCCTCGTTGGTTCTGGTATAGTATGTAACCTGTTTCTTTTTTTCTAGTATAGTATGTAGCATGCCTCTTTGGTTCTGGCATAGTATGAGATCTACCTTTTTGGTTCTGGAATAGTATGAGGCCTACCTCTTTGGTTCTGGGATAGTATGAAACCTACCTCTTTAGTCCTGATATAGTATGAGATCTGCCTCTGTAATACTGGTATAGCATGAGACCTGCCATTTTGGTTCTGGTATAGTATGCGACCTGTCTCTTTGTTTCTGGTGAAGTATGTGGTCTGCCTCTTTAGTCCTGGTATAGTATGAGACCTGCACTTTTGGTTCTGATATAGTATAAGACCTGCTTCTTTGGTTCTGGTATAGTATGAGACCTGCCTTTTTGGTTCTGGTATAGTACGAGACCTGTCTCTTTAAGCCTGGTATACTATGAGACCTGCCCTATTGGTTCTCGTATAGTATGAGAACTGCCTCTTTGGTCCTGGTACAGTATGAGACCTGCCTTTTTGGTTCTAGCATAGTATGAGAATTACCTCTTTAGTCCTGGTATAATATGAGACCTGCTTCTTTGGTTCTCGTACAGTATGAGACCTGCATTTTTGGTTCTGGTATAGTATGAGACTTGCCTCTTCAGTCCTGAAATAGTATGTGACCTGCCTCTTTGGTTCTGTATGGTATGAGGCCTGTCAATTTAGTCCTAATATATTATTATGAGACATGCTTCTGTGGTTCTGGTATAATATGAGAACTGCCTCTTTGGTTCTAGTATATTATGAGACCTGCCTATTTGCCTCAGGTATATTATGAGAACTGCCTTTTTGGTTCTCGTATAGTATGAGAGCTGCCTCTTTGCTTCTGGTATAATATGAGACCTGCCTCTTTAGTCCTGGTATAGTATGAGACCTGCCTTTTTGGTTCTGGTATAGTATGAGACCTGCCTTTTTGGTTCTGGTATAGTATGAGACCTGCCTTTTTGGTTCTGGTATAGTATGAGACCTTTCTCCTCGGTTCTGGTATAGTATGAGAACTGCTTCTTTGGTTCTAGTATAGTATGAGACCTGTCTTTTCGGTTCTGGTATAGCATAAGACCTGTCTCTTTGGTTCTGGTGTATTATGAGACCTTCCTCTTTGCTATTGTATAGTATATGGCCTACCCCTTTGATTCTGGTATAGTATGTGGCCTACCTGGTTTGATTGTGTCCTACCCCAGCAAGATCATGTTTATAGATATAATTGTTAAGCTCTTTAATGAAAGTAATTATTTTCTTTAATTCTAAATCTTACCAGACAGTTATGATAGTTTCTTTATAATACGCGTTTAAAGGTAGGCCACATGTAATATCAGTGACAGAATTTTGTAGGCCACATTCAAAAGGTAGGTCTTATACTATACCGACACAGTTATATATATGTACTACAGCCTGAATGCCGAGAATATGAAGTTTTCATTATCGGAAGAAATGACGGTCTATATCCAAACATTTTTACAAGAACTGTGCTAGTATAAATAAAATAAAATAAAATAAACATTTACTGATATTTAATGTAAGCAGTATTTCATACAATGTAGATAATATTCTCTTCCGTTAGAATATCAATAGACACGTTCTGCAAAACACTGACTTCGGCTAAATTTAAATTTGATCAAAAACCACCCATTTATAGAAAATGGTCGATAGATATCTGAGTAGATAAATAGGAACAGCTTCAAGGAAAGAACAAGGAAGAAAGAAGACAACTGAAGAATGAGAGCGAAAGAAAAAGAAGGCCGTCAAAAATTGAATGATTAGAAATGTCATCAACGAATGGATAAAGAAGTCTAGCAAAGAATGAAAGAGAAGAAAAAAGGCCGTCGACGGACAAACGGAAAAGACAGAAGATTACCGAAGAAGGAAAAAGAAAGAAATAACGCTTGTCGAATTATGAAAGAAAAATGAAAAAAATTGTCTACTAATGAAAGAGGAAAAAAAAGCAGATGTTCGGCGAAGATTGGATGAGAATGAAAGAAGACCACCGAAGATTGAACGAGAAGGCGTGAAAGTCATCAAAAAATGAAGGAGAAAGAAAGGATCTATCAAATATTGAAGAAAATAGAAAAAAGTAACCGCAGACGACCATTTTAGAATGAAAAAAAAATAAAGAAGCTGTCGAAAAATGAAGGAGGAAAAGTAAGCTGTTGAATTATGAAGAAGATATAAAGAGGGCTATTGAAGCATAAACGAAAAATAAAGAAAGCTCTAGAAGTATGAAAGAGAAAAAAATAGACTATCGGAGAATGAAGAAGAAATAATGAAATCTGTCTAAGAATGAAGGAAAAATAAAATGTTGAAGAATAAAGAAGTAATACAGAAAGCTATCGAAAAAGAAGGAGAAAGGAATATGCTATCTAAGAATGAAAAAATAAGCTGTTGAAGAATGAAAGAGTAGTAAAATCAATGAAGATTTTTCAGAGGCCAAACTTCAAAGGCTGGTGTTTTTTTTTTTAAGAGTTAATAAAAAATAAATGTCTAAATAAGTAAAAAGAAAAAAAGAAAAAAAGAGACGTAAACACACGTAACGTGCCTATTCTACAAGGTATAATTTTTGTCCAAGTTACGCAAGAAATGAAAAAAAAAAAATCAAAACAAAATAAAAACAACAACAAAAAACAACAACAAAAAAAACAAAAAAAAAACAAAAAAAAAACACCGGTATCTCATTCTAACCAATTTTTTACCAAATTTCATATCTAGAAATACTAAAGAATAAATTTATTTTAAGAAACCACCATTGATTTCAGTTACAGCTTCCAGACTACTTTGGAATCTAATGCAACTTTTCTGAACGGTCTCCTTGTTCAAGTTGTTGAATGCTGCCATAATCCTCGCCTTCAGTTCGTCTTTAATATTACAAGGAGTTTTGTTTGTTCCTTGCTCAACTGCCTCCCACACATAACAACCAAGGGGGTGTAGTCTAGGGAATTACGTGACCACTTGCAAGAGTTAATGTGGTCTTAGAAATTGTCTGACTGCCATGGCATGATTCTCCTCCTTGTCTGGCTTAATGCAAAGTCCTGTTGTTAGACATAAGGTTTGCCAGCAGCCACGCTCTTGACCTATGCTTTATGAATCTAAGCACAATAGTAGACTGGACTTATCATTTTTACAGTTGAAATGGCTAAATATAGCCGTAAGTTCTATGCTAAAAGTTTCTCCTGTTGCATTTCTCGCTTGTGGAACTCTCTATTTCCTGGGAGGAATTAATGAGTGCTAGACAATATGAGAATAAGCACTATTAATTAGATAACATAAGAAAAAAAAACATATGATAACGATTGACATTGTATCTAAATTTTTGAAGATCATACTTAAGTGCAAATGAAAAAGCGGAAAGAGAGTTCTACAAGCCAGAAGTGAGATTGAAGAAACTATTAACACAAAATCTATGGTTACATGTAGCAATTTAGATGTAAAATGATAAGACTTCACTGAAAATCTTTTCAGTTAAGTGCCATACGTGATACACGCTTTGGGAGATCATGTCTCGAAAGAGACATGACTGACTGGGCAGAAAATTATCTCGCAGTAGGTTGCCAATGCTTTCTGAGGTAGACTGGTTGCCAGTCAGGACTATAGAACCCGATCTGTCCTATTATTTAACCCATAACTGGAGGTAAGAGACCACACCGAAGTGTATTTGTGTGTAAGTGAATATGAGGAATTCAACTAGAATTCGAACTCACTCCATGATCTTTCGTTCCGAGTCGATATCCACTCCATTTCAACCCATTAGTTCTGCGCTTAAATTCATAAAGTCTAGGCACCATAGAGGAAAGTGTGTACAGAAAATGCTTTCTCTTAGACTTGAGGCCACCGAAGGCTAAGTAGCCCAGTTTACACTGCTATTTAACCCATGTAATATAATTGGAATGAGAAAATATGCCTTCTTGCCGTACCTAATGGCCTTTTGCAAAAGTGAACGCAACAAACAATACCGGATTTGAACTCGGGTTGCGTGTTCCCCTTGAAGCGCCGATAACAGAGACGCTGCCCCACGTCCCACTTTCACCCCAAGCAAGGCAGTTTTACTGCCACTGTTGCGCAAGGGGTTACATAGGGGAAAGTGATGAGAAAGAGGGGTAGATTATAGGGGATGTCAGGAGGAGGGTAAAAGACGGATGAGAATACCAGTGTAATGGGGGGGAGTGAACGGAGAAAAGAGCTTGAGAGGAAGGATGCGAGTTAGTGAGAAAGGAGTATGATATTCAAAACATAGAAATGTTCATAATCTAATAATATTTTCTTGCTTTTAATAGCATACAAAGGAGTGATAAGCCTTATAAAATTAAATCAGCCATTCCCTTCAACATACATGCTTTCCCGACAGCTACAATCTCCAGGTGTTTAAATGTAAGCTCAATAGATACCTCCTAACACACTAACTCGCACCCATTCTCTCAAACACTCTTCCCATCTGCATCATTACCCGTCTATCACCCTCCTTCTGACATTTCCTATATCTAACCACTATTTCTCATCACCTTCCCCTATGTAAGCCCCTGCGCAATTGTGGCAGTGGAATGCTTTGCTTGGGGTGAAATGATTAAAAAAATATTTGAAGCTCTTTCCTCACTGGATGACTCATATATTCGGCCTTGTGCCACATCTAAGCTGCGCTTAGAAATTCAGTGTGTTTGAGAAGCTCTATGGATAAACTTTTCAATATGGACACTTAACGTGTTTGTTTATTATTCTCTTTGATAATATATTTCTTGAACTTTCTTATATACTTGCTCGTCCTTTGTTTGAGTCGTGAATAAATATAAATAAATTTTTTAATCAAATGATTTCCAGTTTTTATCTTTCAACTTTCATGCGTCAATTTCTTTTAGGAAAGCAATCGATCTTCGACATTTTGCAGGGTCATATTTTGACTGGCTTTGGCTAACTCCAGGAGTTGGCATGGCAAAGGACGCGCTTCAGAAGCTGAGTAAAGGACTAACACACAGGACAATTTCACTAGAAACAAAGAAAAGAGTGCTGGATTGCTATGTGATGTCAGTTCTTCAATACGGCAGTGAAAGCTGAACAATATCATCGAAAATGAGGACAAAACTGGAAGCAGCGGAAATGTGGTTCGACAGAAGGATGCTGCGGATATCGTGGTCTGAGCATGCAAGCAACGATGAGGTGTTGGAAAGAATGGCAGCAAAAAGGAAATTAATACTGAGCATCAGGAAGAGACAACTGAAGTTCCTGGGACATGCAATGAGGAAGGAGAGCCTGGAGAACCTGATACTGACTGGCCGGATAGAAGGAAAGAGAGATAGATGAAGGCAGCGGATAATATATTCGCAGGGCCTGATCAGGTGGATGAGGGAACGGGGGTTGCCAGGAGTAACAGGAGCAAACATACTAAGAGCCACAAGGGATAGGGAGACGTGGAGAACCATGATCGCCTACGTCCTGAAGGGACAGGGCACATAGAAGAAGAAGAAGAAGAAGAAGAAGAAGAAGAAGAAGAAGAAGAAGAAGTCGATCTTCGCTCTTCTGTCATTTTTTTTTAGTTTACCATCTTTCTTTGTCTATGTTGTGCTGTCAATTCACACAAACTCGTTAAGAAATAAGTTCCGTGTGTGTTAAATTCACCCGGCGAATTCGCTATTATTCCTCATTACCAAAAATGTCAAGAGTCTCCTTAGGATTCTAAATATAAAATTCTTTGTATTTTCTTTTTTATGCAAAGATTCCTTCAATTTTATTTAAGAAGAACTGTTGCTTTGTGGAACAGAACTCCGGTAAGATGTTTTCCCAATCACTACAATTTTGACCTATATGCTGAAGTTTTAAATAATAGACAGAACCTCACTGGAAAATAAGAAAACTTAAGGAATCAGTGGATATGCTAGGCTCTAAAATATTCCTAACCCGACCAAGCAGATAACTGAATACAACATGGAAACGTTTGAGTTTTGTTTAACGGCATATCAACTTCTGTGGGTTATTTAATGCCCAAAAGGTAGGGTTTTAAAGTATCTTTTTAATGTTCGGTTATAGTGAAAGAGATATTTAGTCAGAATTTGATGAAAAAAAATTATTTCTTATTTTAGAAGACTAAAGATGTATTCTAGTAACAATTCTTTTCCTTCAAAAACGTAATGTGGCAATAATTATTTTCCTTCAAACTGTATTGTTGGTAATCTTCTTTCTTCAAAAATGTATGTTTTTAAATAAGTCTATTTTTATGTATATATTTCTATAAAATTCTATTTTTATACTTTCAAAGTGTTTTGACCCGAGTTTTCTTTTTTTTTGGTGGGTGGTGAACTATTTGCTCATAGCTGGAACCCTAACAGGTGTTACCACTCCGGATCAGGGTGGTCCTGGGCACAGCAGCAATTAAGAGGTGGTTCCATTCTCCTCACAATCTCCCAATCAGAGGCCTTGCTGCCGGTTGCAGTTTACTGTCATACCCAGGACATATGGAAACGAGTAATTAAGAGAGCAAGAGAAAAACAATAATAAATGAAGCAGAAAATTATTTTTAAAAAATTGTAGTATGAACTCTGGTAAAAAATGATTATAGAAGCATTAGATTTCTAAGTGATCAAAATTCACTGACTACTGTCCCGAAGGATGCATGGCCCGGTGGATAAAAGTGAATTGACCCAACGTGTTCAAACCCAGAGCGCAGTCGAGGGAACAAAACTTGGAGAGTTATCAAGGCGGATTAACTAAAAAAGAAAATTCCAACCAATATCACTTCAAGAAGACCGGAGCGTACAAAGGCCGAAACGTCGTTAATGTGACAGTGAAGAAGAGCACAACAGTCGATGAAAATTATAAATACTTACAATACCCCATCTCAGATCGATCGATTGATCGATCTATCTATCTATCTATCTATCTATCTATCTATCTATCTATCTAAGACTGTTCCTAATATGAATCTATTTTACCTAAGTTTATTTTAAGCTTATTCTGTTGAAATTATTTTTGTCTATCTTTTATCCTCTCCTCATTCTTAAAGCATCACACACACACACACACACACACACACACACACACACACACACACACACACACACACACACACACACACTAGAGAGTATATATATATTATCCTACGTTTTAAGCACGACTCGGAATTTTATGCATTATGCAATCATCAGATGCATATTACATAAATATACATAATGTATTTGCTTGAACATTATTTTTATATATATGTTGCTTTTAATCAAGCAGTATATTTATCTATTTATTTCTATCGGACTGATTATTTATTTATTATTTACAATCAGTTGGTGGCTTCCCCTATGTTGATAGAGGTCGTTCATTCGAATCCTGCCGAATGACACAGATTTTTGTATTAAAATTTATCGTGAGTAATCAGCCTGTAGAAATAAATATATAAATATACTGTTTGATTAAAAACAGAATATCTACTCAAATACGAGTATCGACTAAAAATAATGTTCAAACAAATTAAATATGTCGGTTGTTAAAACCATTTCGTTTAACGCGTATATTTATTGTCGTTTTTATTACACATGTTACGATACTTTAAGTGTCCATGAGGGTATTTGTGACGCTACACGTGTTTCGAGTCTAAGATTCACTCTCTTCAGGCGAATAAATTTGTGGTTTTACGTATAGAGTTCCTTTTGTTTCTGGGGGCCAAGTTGTTTGTTTATAAATAAGTAAGTAGAAAATAAAAATAAAAATAAAAATAAAGAAATAAAAAGTAAAAATAAATCAAATCAGTAAAATAAATAAAAATCATGAAATAAGATAAAATAAAATAAATCAAATGTTGGCGTGTTGAATAGTCTGTGTTTTCTCACGTCAGCACGCGCATAAATGGATAAACAGATAAATAAATAAATGGATGAATGAGTCAAGTGCTTTACCTCAATTTGAAATGATTTTGGTCTGGGGTTCCCTCTTTAGTCTGTTAAAATTATCTTCTAGGGGCCTTTGTTTATCTTTTTTAAGTCTCTTCATCGGTCAGTTGGTTGTTTTTACTGCTTTGACGGTGTTTTGAATTTGATGTGTGTGTGTGTGTGTGTGTATGTATGTATGTTTTTCGGTGTGTGTTTTTTTCATGGGTCATCTGGTTCTTTATTATTTGCGTTTTCGAAGTGGAAGTATTTTCCTTCTATTATTATGTTGCATACTCCACGTCTTTTTTTGGTTGCATTTTGTGACCCCCTGTGTTGTGTGGTGTTGTTCGAATTTCGATGAGGTTAGGATGTCTTTTAAATTTTTGGGCTGGCGTTTGCTATTAATTATTTTAATTGTCTTTAAGATTTCTTTTAATTTTTCATTATTGTTGAGTAATTCTATGTGGGTTTTGATTTTTGTGAATAACTCTGAATTGTATTTGTTGTGTGTGGAAATGTATGCGAGAATGTTTTCTTCTTTTTCATGTTTTTCTTGTTTTTTTGATTCCGGAGAGATTCTAATGGTATTTTTTCTGCTAGTTGGAAACCCTTGTTTATTAGTGGAGTGGGGTATCCTCTTATTTGTAATGTTTTTCGTAGTTCTTCTAGGCGTATTTTACGGAGGGTTTTGTCAGTTACTATCGTGAAAATTCGTCGTGCTAGGGAATAGGGGGTGGATTTTAAACAGCTTTTTGGATAGTGACTCTTGAAGTAGAGGTATTGTTGGGTGTCTGTGGGTTTGTAGTAAATGTCTGTGATGATGTGATTGTTTTCGTTTATTATGAGTATGTTTAGGAACCGTAATTCTTTATAACTATATTCTAGCATGAACTTGATTATGGGGTGCAAGTGTTGTAGTATATTTTGTAGTTTGTTTACGTCTCCCCATGTTGATTTCCAAAAGATAAAACAATCATCTAGGAATCTCTTCCATGATTTAGTGAATTCTGCTTTGATGTTTTCCCCATATTTATGTCCTATTTGGTTGTATAGGTTTTCTTTTAGACATGCTAGTGTGAGTGTTGCATATGTCGATGCCATTTTTGTTCCCATCGCGCTACCTGTTGTTTGTAATTAATTTTTGTTGTTAAACTGGAAGGATTTGTTGTGTAAAATTAGGTCTATACTTTGTATAATAAATTATTTTGTGAGGGAGTATTTCTGACTGTTTCCCTATCCAAAATTCAATGGCTTGTTTTCCTAGTTCATGGGGTATGTCGCTGTACAGGGTGTTCGCGTCAAAAGTTTCTACGAGTGTATCTGGGTCTACTTTTTGTGGCATGAAGCTGAGGAAATGGATGCTGTCTATGATGTAACTTTTTATTTTCGTGGTGTAAGGTTGCAATATTTTAACAATTAAATTGCTCAGTCTGCTGGTAGGGCAAACTGACCCTGCTGGTCTAAATTTAAGGTCACTGGGGTTTGGGGTGTGAATGTATTTTGATTTTTGTGAATGTATTCCGATTTTATATATATATATATTTACTCTTCACTACTCGGCGGTATAATTATTGCAAAATATGAAATAATAAGTCATTGTTAAAGAGGAAAAAAGCGGCTAGAGCTTTCATATCTGGTAGTAAAGTTTAATAACTGGTAGTAAAGAAAATTAACCGAGCTGACCCTGCCTCGCTATTGTCTCTTTATGTATGTATATGGCATCCATGAGGCATATTGACAGAAAATAAACAATTTAAATAAAGTAATTTATTTGATTGACTCAACAAATGCCTTAACAAGAAAAAATAATTGGTACAAAACAAATTTAATATTTAGTATAATACCCTTTTACTTTGATCACAGCCTTCATTCTGTCAGGCATTGACATCACAAGCTTCTTCAATGTATCAAATGGTATCTCCTACCAAGCAGCTTGTATTTATTACCAAAATGTGTCTTGCGAAGTAATATTAGATTTATCAATTTTTTTATCCAAAATATCCCATAGATATTGAATAGTGTAGTTTCAAAATAACTTGTTTAATAGAAAATAGGTAAAATTAAATATAACTTCTTTTTAATACATATCTTTTACACCTAGTTTAAAATAATCAATATTTATTAGCAATTTACTTGGCTTTTTACCCTGTATTTGAATTTCAGTGAGGTTTTAGGAAAATCACCCTTGTTTTAATACTTTTGCACACTACTGGTAGTATGCAAAAGTGTTAGGACAGGGGTGATTTTAAACTTTATTTTGATGCCTCATAAAAGATAAAATAGTTCTTGTCCTAATACTTTTTCACAGTACTGTATATATATATAGTAAAAATTCAGATATAAATTTAGTTTTAAACTCTATCAGACTACACTTACCATTGCCATTACACCAGCAAATTATATGACTTTTAGTAAACTGGTTGATAGATTTATTAGGTTGGCATACCTATCCAGACATATTTCATCACTGAGTTTTGTTTGTTGTGTGTGATTGTATAAAATTTGATGAGGTCAACAGTGTGTTTAGTGGAGTGTAAAACTGGTGATCATGGAGGCAAATAATACGCCCGGATAGAAACTTTAATCTCCCGCGAAAAGCATTGGTGAGTATCGTAATCTGGCTGAAGCAAAACACCAGCACGGGAATAAAAGCCCTGTAAATGGTGTCCAACACGATCTTGTTAAAACGGGCTTCATTGTCGTTCGTGGTTCGTGTAAATTCCAACAGAACCCACTCTATTCTATCACAGAAACATCTTAGATTGTGCGAGAACTTGTTGTAACATTGTTATTAATAAAGAAAAATAAAGTTAACCATAATGATAAATATCATTAACGAAACCTAAATAGTTAAACGTTCTCCAAGCATGCAACGGAAAACTGTTCTAAGAAACAGATTCTTCGCGAAAAAACGCCGAACTGACTTTCTTCGCTATCGACCCTCATAGGGTCAAGACGTTCACCTCCTCTTCACATTACTTGTTATAATACGAAGTGACTTTCTTCCTTTATCCCATGCAATCCTTAAAATACACACACACACACACACACACACACACACACACACACACACACACACACACCAGTACACAGAAATAAATAAAATTTCATGACTTTAATTTACAATTCAATATGATTTTTGTGTTATTTCTTTCTGTGCTTTTATTTCTGTGACTATTCCTACTGATGTGCGTTGTGTTGCAGTGGATATCGGCTCGGAACAAGAAATCGGGGAGCCGAGTTCGAATTCATTGCATTCACTTACGCGCAAATACCATTGGGAAAGATACAAATCCGTCTCTTCCTTCCAGTTATGGGTTAAATAACAGGACAGATTGGGTTCTATAGCCTTGGCAGGCAACCGATCTACCGCAGAAAGCAATGGCAACCTACTGTGGGATAATCTTCTGCCCAGTCAGTCATGTCTCTTTCGAGACATGATCGCCCAAGCGTGTTTCACGTATGGCACTTAACTGACTGATTCCTACTGATATGATATGACTCAACTGTCGGAGCTGGAAAGGTAACCTGTCTGACTAAATGACAATGTGTCAGTTTTCAATGGTTGAATTATTGTATTATTAGGTCAAAGCGAGGCGTAGTAAAAGGTTCTGTTTCAATAATGGTCCCCTGCTATGACTGTACCCCCACCACAAAAAAAAATAAAATAAAATAAAAATAAATAAAGGAGTTTCCACCCAACAAATACAGTACCCCATCTTCTGTCAAACGACATTTGAACTTGTCCACTACATTGTCACACCATCGCTACATCCGTAACTATTACGTCATGTGTAAATCAACCGGTTGAATAGTTTTCTTTAAGCTGGGAGAAAGCCGAAACAAAACAGTTTAAAAGTGTTACTAATATTTTGACCGTTTCAGTTTCAAAGTACATTCAGTTGCCATCTTATATGGATATTTTGTTTTTAGAATCCAAGAGATGGCATGGAAATATGTTTTCTAAAGCTAATATTACGTTTCAGAATCTGCTTCAAACAATATAATTACAATATCAATAGCAGTTGTAATATTGGTAGATTTTTTTTGTACTGAGAAAACAGAGTGGCATAGGAACGAAGAAGTCAGATTGAAATGGAGATAAAATGTAAAGAGTTTGTTTTATTCAGTCAATGGGGAATGAATACCATTTAATATAATAGACGGAATTTCGTTGCAAAGACTGTATTTAGTATCTAGAATTCTTTCCCTTTCATTTCTTGCTTTGACCAGCGCCCAGCGAAAAGTTTTAGCTGATAGTATCATTTATGAATACAATAATTAGACTGGCTTTAAGAAAAGAACAATTCAGGCAGTTGGTTGATTGTTGTCATGTTGAGGGATTTATTCTTTCTGAGTGTTCATATGGCTTTCTTCTCATTTGTTTGTTATTTTTTCTTTCTTTCTTTCTACATATTTATTGTCTACATTTATAGTGATGCTTATAAACATGAACACGTTTTTTTCTTTCTTTCTTTTCTCTGTTCTTTGTTCGTTTCTTTCTTTTTTATTTTTATTTCTTTCCGACTTTCTTTCTATTTTTACTTTGTCTTCTTTTTTTATTTATTTGTAAATATTTTATTCGTTCTTTTTTGCAGTCACTTATTTTTTTAGTTATTCTTTTTTCACATTTAATAATTCTTTCATTTATTGCAACATTCTTCTATTTTCAGCTACCGAACCATTTTGTTTTTTGTTTGTTTGTTTGTTTGTTTGTTTCTTTCTTTCTTTGTTTCTTTCTTTGTTTGTTTCTTTCTTTCTCATTTAATTTAATAATTGTTTTTCATTCTTTCTCGATCATTGAATTCAATAATTCCTTTTCTTTCTTTCAAAAATTTCTTTTTCTTTTATTCAATAATTTATTTCACTTTCAAAAATGTCTTTCTTTCTTTCTTTCTTTCTTTCTCACTCATTTAATTTAATACTTGTTTTTCTTCTTTCTCTCTCATTGAATTCTATAATTCTTTTTTTCTTTCAATGATTTTTCAGGAAGATTTTCCCGTCTGAAACAATCCTGCACATATACAAATCTACCATCCGCCCGTGCATTGAATACTGCTGCAATATCTGGTCGGGTGCTCCTGCTATCCACGTAGGTGTCCTTGACAAAGTCCAAGAGAGAATCTATAATGTGATCGATTCGGACTTGACTGCTCAGATACAGTCAGTTTCTCACCGGCGCAATGTGGCTTCCCTGTGTCCTATCTACAAATATTTTCACGGCTTCTGCTTCAATGAACTTAGCTCAATGGTGCCCCCTATATAAGAATATACTATAGCCATAAGATTAGCAACTAGGTCCCACCCTTTCACTGTGAAACCAATAAAATGTAAACGAAAATTCTACTCCAACAGCTTCTTTTCTCGCACTTCCCGCCTGTGGAATTCCATCCCATTTACTTGCTTCCCTGACAGCTACAATCTCCAAGAATTTAAATGTAAAGTCAATTGTCATCTCCTATCTCACTAACTTGCATCCTCTCTCTCATGATCTTTTATCTGTCCACTCCACTCTCATCAGTATTCTTATCCTTCTGTTACCTACTTCCTGACACCCCCTATAACCTGCCACACTTTCTCATAACTTTCCTCCTATGTAACCCCCTGCACAACAGTGACAGTAAAATGTTATGCTTGAGGCGATATGATTATAAAAAAAAAATTCTCTTTCTTTTTTTTTAAAATTTCTTTTTGTCAATAATTTCTTTTTTTTCTTTCTTCATTCAATAATTATTTTCATTCTCTTTTATTTTTTTTCTTTCTCAAATGTACTTTATTCTTCACATTAAAAAAAAACGTTTGTTACTTAGTTGTTTATTATTTAGAAATTCCGATATACCATTATTTGTCCGACTTCCATGAGTTTTATTAAATTATGTTCTAGTTTTTTAAAAGCTGTTTTACACGAGTCCTTCGCCCTGGATATGATGATAAACTACATCCGGCAGCTGATCGAGAGATTGGCGGCATTGAGAAGTGTAGAAACGTCTCTTAATCGCTGCTCTTCTTACATCAAACCGGAATGGTAGCACCTGTTAGGGGTCATAACTATGGGCTAAATATTAAGCCGCCAAGCAAAAATCAACAGTTCATTTCTATAATAAAACTAGTAGTATAGTCCGGCGTTGCTCGGGTGTAATGAAAGCTTTTATATATATATATATATATATATATATATATATATATATATATATATATTATCGATTTTCTGCATTATTGTAAAAACTGCAACCTTGAAACTTCTGAATATCGTTTCTTATGTCTTTGTCTATGAGTATATCAAATTTGATTAAACTCGGACCACTCCTTCTATAACCCGATTTTTTCGGTTATCGATTTTCTACTGGAAATTAAAAAAGCAACAGTTAAACAATCCTATATTTTCAGTGAAAGCACAAATGATAAAGAAAAGTAATCTGTGGAGAGACAAAATAGCGTACATTCTGAAAGAATATATCTCTTGTAGTATTTAGTTGACATTAGAAAAATCTCAATCCAAAGCGACCAATCTACTGATTGAAATCTAAATACAAGGCGCGGTTCTAACAAAACTGTCGATAAAAGTCTAATATTAAATCGAAGTTTAAATCAACATACAGACAAAAATCTTAATTCAAAGCGAGGCTGTGTATATTTTAAAATTTACTGAAATAAGTGGTTGCACGCAAAAGTGATATTTTTTCTTTATTTTAATTGGTTTAAAAATTTTGGATAGCATTATGTTTCTCTCTCTCTCTCTCTCTCTCTACATATATATATATATATATATATATATATATATATATATATATATATATATAAATGTGTGTATACTGATTTTCTACGCGCCGCTTAGTCGTGGCACAAGGCCGAAAGTATGGGGTCCCCACTGAGGATCAAACTCATTATTCAGTTGTATCAGATTCTAGCAAGACAAGCGTGTTAACCATTACATCATGTCGGGATTCCCTATTTAGTGGTGTATGTGTCGCTTATGGAACTGCGTCGGACATACCACTATATTCCTATCAAGATGACTTACTTTACAACTCTCATATATATAGTAATATTAATTATAGTAATAATACCAATAGCAACAGAACTAATTCTGTCAAGACTAGCAATAATTAAACTACAAATGAGATCGTCTTGAAACCCACCGGGAACTAACCCGGAGGGAAAAGAAGGGGAAGAAAAAAAGAAAAAAAAGAAATACCTGAACAAGCATTGAGAAAGAAAATAACCCCAAGACAAAAACCTTAACAATAAAGAGCTCAATACGAAAGCAGAGTACACAAAGCACTCAATGCGAAAGTAGAGCAAACAAAATCTAAAATCTAAAAGCGAAACCGTGGTAGATTTTCGATTTATATATATATATATATATATATATATATATATATATATATATATACAAGGCCTTACGATTGCGTTTAGGATACAAGACTTATGGCAGTGAATGTTGTACGATATCCTCATAGATGAAGGAGAAGCTTGAGGCAGCAGATATGTGGTTTTACAGAAGGATGCTGAGGATACCATGGACTGGGCACGTGACTAACGACGAGGTGTTGGAGAGGATGGAAACGAGGAGAAAATTCATACTTAATATAAGGAAGAGACAGATGAGGTTTCTGTGATATGTCATGAGGAATGAGGGCCTGGAGAATTTAATACTCACAGGACGGGTAGAGGGAAAGAGAGACAGGGGAAAGCAGCGCGAGACCTACTTGATAAGACTGAGCAAATGGATGACAGAGCATGAATTTTGTACATGTACATACCATATATATATATATATCTATGTCGATCCAGGATGTTTTTTCCACCTGAATCCATCCTGCATATATACAAGTCAACCATCCGTCCGTGCATGGAGTACTGCTGCCATTTATGGTCAGGTGCCCCTGTCGTTCTCCTCAGTGTTCTTGACAAGCTCCAAAGGAGAGTCTGTAATGTGATAGGTACTGATCTGGCGACTCGACTGCAGCCACTTCACCATCGTCGAAATGTGGCATCCCTTTGTCTCTTCTACAAATACTTTCATGGCTTCTGCTCAGATGAGCTTAAGTCGCTGATGCCTCCTCAACAGGTGTTTACTCGTGCTACCAGACTGGCAACTGGGTCCCAACCATTCACAGTCAGGTTAGTCAAATGCAGACGACAATTCTACTCCTGCAGCTTCCTCTCTCGCACTTCCCGCCTGTGGAACTCGATCCCGTATTCTTGCTTTCCTGACGGCTACAACCTCCAGAAATTTAAATGCAAAGTTAATACTCACCTACTAACCACTGGCCTCTAGCTCTCTCCCCTCCGCTGTATAACCTTCCCTTTCTCCACCTATGTATCTGTCATCGCACCTGCTTTCTCAGCTTTCTATTGTTCCTTTCTAACTAGTTTGTACTCCTCACTCTTTTCTAATTAATATTGTTACATTTATGTAACCTCCTGCACATCAGTGGCGTTTCCGCCTTGCTCGGGGTGAAATGATTAAAATATATATATATATATATATATATTTACGCTCTCACACCCCGGTTGAGCACTCTGGAGGAATGGTAGACTTTGAAAAAACAGTAGCTACTCTAGCATGTACGCAACGTTTATTCAGTAATGAATTAGAACACTCTCAGCTACCGGTGTATGTTTACATCATATATCACACGCTAAAAGTCTGCTTTTTTCTACCGAGCGCCTATAACTCAGAGGTAGAATCGCCGACTGATGTCAATTCAGTCGGGTTTCAATCCTGGCTAAAAGCAATCGGATGTCTAACCGTACTGATGAATTGCGAAACAGCTCTGTCTACGGATGATTATATATATATATATATATATGTATGTAGTATGTACATATACATTTGTGGAAGAACAAAGATTTAAATATTATTAAAGACAATATAAAAGTATTTGTTATTAAATTATAAGATAATATATGAATGACTTAACGTTAAATATAGTAAAAAAATAGATAATTATTTTTCAGTTCATGCTCCGAATTTGTAACACTAAAAATTGTAATCACAGAATAGTTTAAAAATACTAATATCTATTTTCAGATCGACCAGATCGGTGACGGTTTAGTAGGTTCCCGGGAATAGATTATTTAAGAAGGTTCTGAGTTCACTTTTGCCCGACGCTCTTCTTTGAAGACAAGGAGGAGATAAGACAATTTATTTTGCTTTGCTTAAAAAAAATAAATAAATAAATAAAAAATTACAAAAAAAAAAAGAAGTAAAACTTCTGTATTTGCCGGTGTTTTGGGGGCAAACATGAAGTGAAACGCAACAAATATAAATCAAATCGATTACCAGTCTCAACCCCACCAAAATAAATAAATAAAAATAAATTTTAAAAGAATTTAATAAAACCAGATAGAACTGAAGGTCTTGGAGGATACCGGGAAATCAAGAAAGATTTTCGATCCATTTTGAACAGCTCTGAAAATAGTTGAATCTCTCAAGAAGCATTTATTAAAAAAGTTTTATTTCCTTTCTTTGTTATTAAAATGTATTTTTCCTTTTCCTTTTTGTTCTTCATTTTCGATTTTAATTTTTTTCTTTTTCTCATAATTTTAATTTAAGTTTTTTTTTTCTTCAGTTTAAAGTTTTCTGACTTTCATCAGCATGGCTAATGCTAACCCCCACGAGAGTGACTCGTTACGCCTTGTCGGGATAACATTCTCGGCTGACATGAAGTGGAAATACCATATAGAAACCATTTCTAGGTCAGCTGCTAAAAAGGTTTGTTCACTGTAACGTGAAACACAATTTTACAGAGCTACAAGTATACCATTCGTCCATACTTAGTATATTGCTGTACCATATGGTCATGTGCTATATATATCTATCTAAACTTATTCATAAATGGAGCTTTGTCTGTGTGTGTGTGTGTCTCTATGTGTGTGTGTGTGTGTGTGTGTCCGTTACCTACAGACTCCGAAACGGCTGAACCGATTTTCATGAAAATTTACACAGTTGTACTATAAGCGACTGCGAGTGTTCTTAGCTAGATTTTGTGTCGAAGTACCCCCGAAAAATATCGAAAATCAATAATCGAAAAAATAGGGTTACAGAAGGAGTGGTCCGATTTTAATCAAATTTGATACACTCATAGACAAAGACATAAGAAACGATATTCAGAAATTTCAAGGGTGCAGTTCTTACAATAGTGCAGAAAATCGATTATATATATATATATATATATATATATATATATAAGGCAAGATGTTTGTGTGTGTGTCTGTTTATTTGACTGTATGCCTATTTTTTTCGTCCCTTTTATTTTTTGCTTCGGCTTTGGCGCTAAGTAGGTATAATTGTAGTTCTTAGTCGCAGCCATGATACCATTTACTCAGAGGACTTATTTAGCCTTCAAAATTCAGTTTACGACGAAAAAAACTTATTTAATATCGATACCAGGAAATCAAAATTTGACTTACATCCATGTATTTTTCTTTCAGTCTACGATTTCGCTTTAACTGGAAACAGCTATTGCTTTTTAGTCTTTCGTGCCAACGTCCAAATAGTCTGAGCTCCAGAACCATGGACTAATCTTAAAGCTTTCATTACACTCGAGCAACGCCGGGCTATACTGCTTATATATATATATATATATATATATATATATATATATATATATATTAAAAAAATATAGTTTTTCAGATATACTATATTTAAATACCTGGGAAGCGTGCTGACAAAGGATGGAAAGAGCGATGTTAAGATCTAAAGCTGCATTCGCATGACTAAGAACGTGTTTGAAAAGCTAACCAGAGCACTGAAAGACAGGAAAATCTCATTTGAAACAAAGAAAAGAGTGCTGGATTGTTATGTGATATCTGTCCTTCTGTATGGAAGTGAATGTTGGATGATCTCTTCAAGGATGAAGAAGAGGCTTGAGGCAGCAGAAATGTGATTTTACAGAAGGATTCTGAGGATACCATGGACTTGAGGATACCATGAGCACTTGACTAACTACGAGGCGTTGGAGGGGATGGAAACGAAGAGACACCTCATACCTAATATAAGTAAAAGACAGATGAGCTTTCTGTGATATGTGAGGGCCTGGAGAATTTAATACTCACAGGACGGGTAGAGGGAAAGAGAGACAGGGGAAAGCAGCGCGAGACATACTTGATAGGCTTGAGCAAATGGATGTCACAACGAGAATTTTGAGAGCGACAAGTGACAGAGCAAAGTAGAAGTTCATGAGCGTCTACGTCCTGAAGGGACACGGCACACGAAGAGGAATATTATTTTTAGTGGATACTCATATTTAAAAAGAGGCTCCATAAATTCCTTTAACAGTATTTTAATTTTCGTCTACCGGCTGAATATTCAAGAAATCTTAGAAAAGATAAATTTGCTTCTAGCAAGATTCCAACGCATGAAAATGGAAACGCAAGTTCGTATCCTTCTGGAGTGCGATTTTTATTATATGATTTTTAAAATTATTCAGGCCGGATCGCAAAAATGAATTACTGTTTAAGAAATAAACGGCAGATCGACTCATATATAGACATGCACTAAAAGTTTTACGTGATAAAATATATTGGATTAATAAATATCGTACAAAAATATAGAACT
Source organism: Ascarosepion bandense (assembly GCA_037127315.1). Classification (NCBI taxonomy): domain Eukaryota; kingdom Metazoa; phylum Mollusca; class Cephalopoda; order Sepiida; family Sepiidae; genus Ascarosepion; species Ascarosepion bandense. The sequence continues at coordinate 3,290,556 of JBBBDQ010000485.1, read as the reverse complement.
TCATTTATATATATGCATATATTTAAAATTATTAGATATTCTACTATTTCATGGGTAATACGTATTTCGCTGCCGCTGGGTCTGACGAGCCGCAAGGACACCAGCGGCGGCGAAATACGTATTAGCCATGAAATTGTAGAATATCTAATTTTACTTTCTAAATTATATTACTTTGTTAAATTAAATAAATGAATTTAACATTGATTTCTTCTGAGTTCATCTCTATAGGAGTTTACTTGAATAATATACCAAGTATTCTACGCTATATATATATATATATATATATATATATATATATATATGTGTGTGTGTGTGTGTGTGTGTGTGTGTGTGATTATAATAATTATGTAAAATAATTTTTGCCCTTCTTCTTTTAAGTGAGATACCTTTGTAGCTAATTTGACAATAAAAGATCCTATTTAAATTATATATATATATATATATATATATATATATATATATATATATATACGTGAGAGAGAGCACTTGTTAAAAATGCCGGAAAAAATTTTATTTGGAGGACTATAAGGTATTTTCTCATAGGTTATCCCAACTGTTCTGTGTTAGTTAACCGAATGTTAACGTTTAAAATAACCTGGGGGATTTATGCGCCAAATCAGCTGTATATTTCTTAAGTTTATTTCAAATAGTAATTCAGTTTTTGACTAAAATAACAAAAAAATCTGTTTTTAAAAATCTGTTTTTTTTTTGTGAATGAACAAAACTAAATATGTTACCCGTGCATTGACCTTAAAACTATGACGGCAAAAATATATGAGAAAATTATTAGCTATTTCCTCACAGGTTATCCCCTTTCGCTGAGCGTGACAGGAGGGATATATATATATATATATATATATATATGTACACACACACACATAAATGTAAAACGGTTTTTATTTTAAAAAAGAATATATATATTTGTGTGTGTATGTGTGTGTGTGTGTGCGTGTGCGTCAGCTTTTTAATCAATCTATGATTCCTTAACAGTGTACATTTCTCTCGGTCCTGGGCATGACGGTAAACTGCAAGGCCTCTGATTGGGAGGTTGTGAGGAGCATGGAATCACCTCTAAATTGATGTTGTTCTCAGGTCCACCCTGACCCGGAGTGGTAGCCCCTGTTAGGGCCCCAGCTATGGGCAAATAGTTAATTCCCAAACTGGAGTCAAAACATTATGAAAGTATAAAAATCCAGTCTTTTATAGAAAAATATACATTTTAGAAGAAAAAGTTTTACCAGCAAACATTTTTGAAGAAAAAATTCAGAATAAATAGAAGGCTTTTTCAGTATTTTAAAGTAAAAAAGAATAAAAACAAAAATGTTCATTAAAATCTGACTAAATCAACCTTCTCACTATAACCGAACTTAAAAATTACCTAAAATCCCCACCTATTTGGCATTAAATAACCCACAGAGGTGTTGATATGCCGTTAAACAAAACCAAAGTCAAAACTCGACGATACAACAAGGAGTCAGATACTTTCTGAAGTGATACCTTAAAACCCCACCTTTTTGGCATTAAATAACCCACAGAGGTGTTGATATGCCGTTAAACAAAACTCAAACTCAAACTCAATCATCTCTCTCCCCCAAAGTGTGTGTACCTACCCTTAAATAACTATCTCTCTATATAAGTCAGTATGCGTGTGTGTACGTGTGCATGCTTGGGCCCGGGGTGTCTACTACTCCGTAATTATACGTTTCGACACTTCTGGAAAATGATATATGAATGTTCATTCTGTTCTAATTGTATATTCTTTTGTACAATGTCCATTTTGGTATTGAAAGTACAAAAAAATCCCCTGATAATGGAGAAAGAACCTGTGTTGATGTTACATCTCTTCTTTCCCTGGCATAATCCAATGCTGATGCGTTTTTCCGTTTGACATTTACCGAGATCGCAAAGGGCAACTCACTCTCTTCTCCACTGTAATCTGCTTAGATCCCACTTCAGTAAATGCAAATCTAAACCCACCACAAACACACCTACAGTGAAACAAAAATATATATGAATCAGCGCTTGCATATATAATCTGTGCAATTTAGATTTTTCTATGTGCCGTGTCAGGACGTGGTTCAACATTCTTTGTGGTTGTTATTATGCCAATGTTCACCCAAGAGAACGCCCATCGGGCGATCAATGTTTCACTAACATAACCCCAAACCTTCAACTGCCATCTATTACGGAGTAATGACACCATTTGAGGAACCGGGGAGCCGAGTTTGAATTCCAGTCGAGGTCATTACCTACGCTTGCGTGGGAACTGAAATGAACCCATCTCTTCATCTTTTTCTTTAAATATTTAACATTTTCTGCCACGAGTTGTTATGGGCATTTATTTTCTGTATTTTGTTTTGTCTTTTTCGATCGCCAGATAATGTCTGGATGTGCAGTTGATGTAATAATGAGCCACTTGGATTGAGGAATTTGAAAACCGATTTCGAATTCCAAACAAGGTCGTTGCATACACTTACTTGTAAATTCCATTGGAAAGGTGAGGAGGTGAGTATAACTGGAATCGGAATTCGATTCTCCGATCCCAAGTTCCGGACCATTATTCATTACATCATCCATCTGCATATCTAAACTTCTTCTTCTTCTTCTTCTTCTTCTTCTTCTTCTTCTTCTTCTTGTGTCGTGTCTCTTTAGGACGTAGGCGATCATGGACTTCTACTTGGCTCTGTCTCTTGTCGCTCTCAGTATTTCCCTCTTGGTATCTGATATGTCCCGAAATGGGATATATATATATATATATATATATATATATATATATATATATATATATCAGTCGCGGTAGTTAAGCGGATTAGGCAAATGTAACCGGGTAGAACAATCTAGTAAGTAGACGTAATAAACGGTACTCGTCGTATGCAGTATCCTGAGACGTAGGCGTAGTCAATAGTCGTAGACCAATAGCGGTAGACCTCTAGTGGTAGACCAATAGATCTCTAGTGGTATGGACGTAAACCCCCAGTGGTAGTATTTATTTTCCTCAGTCTGTATTTATGGCTGACACCAGCCACTCACATTACTGTGAGGGGGAACCAAGGTGCATGCATACTCATTACATATTCATTACATCAGTATCTCTCCCAAATCCCGCTCCGCCATCCAGTTGCTCAGATCTATCAAATATTTCTCTCGCTGCTTCCCCTTGTATTTCTCGTTCTTTATCCGTCCTGTGAGTATTAAATTCTCCAGACCCTCCTTCCTCATTACGTATCACAGGAACTTCATCTCTCTCTTCTTTATGTTAAGTAGGAATTTTCTTCTAGTTTCCATCCTCTCTAACATCTCATTGTTGATCACTCATTTCTGTAAGACCACATTTCTGCTGAATAAAGCCTCTCCTTCATCCTTGATTAGATCGTCTAACATTCACTGCCATACAGAAGGACAAATATCACATAACAACCCAGCACTCTTTTCTTTGTTTCATTAACAAGCAGTCACCTACCTGGGTACTGACCAGGCTACATATTCTGCTGACAAACGCTTTCTCGAACTTTGTAGACTGGAGCTACAGAATCACGAATAAGGAACGATGCTAAATAATTGAAATTGCACCAGTTGGGTACTTTTAAATGTAGTAACAATTCAAATCGATAGCAGATGAAACTCGAAGAGAAATACTGGTATAATCATAACGTTTACATTCAACACGACTTCGAACAAAAGGTTTGAAAGGAAACGACTATTAATCAAAGAAAGAACGATAACAGTTTGTAGATTTGAGAAAATTATTCCCCTGAGAAGTTGTTTTAATAAAAAGATTTTATAAATGTTCTGTATTGTCAGATGTTCGGTCAATAAACGTCGAATGTTTCCATTTAAGCAAACAGTTAATATTATCAATAACATTACTATCTATCTATCTATCTATCTATCTATCTATCTATCTAAGTCTCCTAAATCTCCAATCTATCTATCTATCTATCTATCTATCTATCTATCTATCTATCTATCTATCTATCTATCTATCTCCTATCTATCTATCTATCTATCTATCTATCTATCTATCTATCTATCATCTGTTCTTATCTAACTTAATATATTAATATCTGTTTTTTATCTATGACTGTTCCTGATTATTATGCTAGCTACCCAGCTATCTACTTGTAATTTTCCTGATATTAGTACCGAAATTCTTCACTCCGTAAAGAAATAAAAAAAATCTCCATTGTTTATTCCGCTGCCTAAGAGAGCAAATGTGAAACCACATCAGTTTGATATGGAGTACTGTATGCTTGCATGCGTCTAAGAGCATTCATTTCTCGGCATCTGTGACACTTACACGTAAGGGGTATCCAGCGCTTTCACTTTACTGTAACCTGGAGGGAAGTATGGCTAGGAGATGTTATTTCCAGGAACCAGAAAGATATGCTTCTTAGCCTTATAGTGATAAAAAAGATTTCTTTTGGTCGAGGTGAAGTCACGTCGGTCACGTGACGGCCGTTTAGAGACGCCACTTCAGAGAATTACAATAGCGGGCAGATCGTCAGTTAGTTGCCTGGATTCAGGCCACAGGGCTTGTTAAGTCTTCCCTAAATTCTGCTTATGTTTTTGACCGAGTGAAGCCAGCTGCCTCGTGCTGCAGCTTACAAGCCCATAGCGCCGTTTTTCTTTTGGGATATATCTTCACTGGGTATAGAAACATATCTCCGTCAGTACTCATGTTGTGAAAAACTCACGGCTCGCTGTTTCCCAGATTCGAAGGAACAGAGAACACAATACAATTCGAAACTATTAAACCTAAAAACTAATTTACTGCCCTATCAGCAGAATGTCCTTTAAAATATTTTGTTTTTAAGTCATTTTATTTCTCATCTTTACAGGTGTCATGCTATAAACGATATAAATCGGCCCACGAAGGTCGTTCAAAAAGTTGTAAGCCTCACCCAAAAAGGAGCACCATAGCTGAGCATTTTTTGTTTAAACACACAGCCGCTTTTTGTAAAATTGTAAAAAGAAACTAATTTAGATTCTGTCTTAATTACTGTGCATGTGAGGCCAATACAAAGATGTGCGGTGTGCGAAAAGTTTAAAAATGGACAAAACAGAGACCCGAGCAATCATAAAGAATCTGCAAAAATCTGGTATGACACCCAAGATAATTCATGAGGACATGGTCTAGACACTTGCTGAGGACCCCGCCTTCCTATGCAACGATGAAGAAGTGGTCTGTGGAATTTAAGCGAAACAGGGACAGCACAGAAATAACCCCCGGTCAGGTCGTCCAAAAACCTCAACCACTGAAAAAGATACCATTCACCATATGGATTTGAATGACAGATGTCTTACTGTCCAGAAGTAACTAAGTTCATAAGCAGTAGTTTTGGTTCGATTCATACTGTTTTCACTGAGATCTTGGGGTTTGAGTAAGCTGTCTGCGAGATGAGCTCCAAGAATTCTAACATAAGAGCAGAAGTTAAAAAGAGTTGACATTTCCAGGAGATTTCTGACTCGCTTCCTGGCTTGTCCTGTGAATTTCTACAGCAGATTACGAACTCAGTATGAAAACCGGGTTCACCACTTCGAACCTGAATCAAAGATCAAAGCAAACAGTGGAAACATTCTGGTTTTCAACCCCCCAAATAAGTTCAAGCAGATAGTGTTTGTTGGCAAGGTGATGCCAGTTTTTATTCTGAATGCGTAATCATAATAAACTACCTGGAAAAGTGAAAAAAATAATTAAGGAACAGCGTTGTGGTGCAGTGGATATCAGCTCGGAACTAGAAATCTGGGAGCCGAGTTCGAATTCCAGCTGAATTCATTGCATTCACTTACACGCAAATACCCTTGGGAAAGGTATTAGTCCGTCTCTTCCTTCCAGTTATGGGTTAAATAACAGGACAGATTGGATTCTATAGCCTTGGCTGGCAACTAGTCTACCACAGAAAGCAATGGCAACTTACTGCGGGATAATCTTCTGCCCAGTCAGTCATGTCTCTTTCGAGACATGATCACTCAAGCGTGTTTCACGTATGGCACTTAACTGACTGACTGACGATGGAACAGAACTAAAATTACCGAAGAAAGCAATAAAGACGAAATGCAAGCGGAATCTCAGGGCAGGTGTCTTTTGACTCCTGGATAACGTGCCCACTACACTGTTCAGGTTGCAGTAGGAAATCAGTCAACTATAGCTTTGAATTGCTACTCTAACCCCCTTTAATCACAAGACTTATCTTCATCTGACTTCTTCCTTTTTCCTAAACTTAAATCTCACTTGCGTGATAGCCATTTTGAAAACAATAATGAGATCATATATGTTGTGAAGAACCAGGACGCGACCCTTTGTGATGAGATTGAAATGCTTCAGCATCGTTGGACCAGGTGTATTGATATCAAGGGGGGGACTGTATTGAAAAATAGTGAAAAACTGTCTTGTTTCTTCAATTCCCTTTGAGTGAGGCTTAGAACTTTTTGAATGACCCTCGTAAGATGTAAGATGAAGTGAGAAACTTTTGAGAGAAAAATGTTCAATACTTCGTAAAAATCATATTTTTCCATAATTCATGGTTTGGCTTGTATCTATTTATAGCCATCTCAAGACCACGATGGCTATTTTGGAAATGGTTTCTATAAGTATATAAATAAAATGTATAACTTTTTTTTAACTACATTCCCCACATACATTTGGGTAAGGGCGCATAGGGACACATGACGTTAAAATCACCGGTTCTCGAAACGTCAGTCAGTTAAGTGTCATACGTGATGCACTCTTTGGGCGATCATGTCTCGAAAGAGATATGTATATATTTCAATCCTGGCTGGAAGTAATCAGATATATAGTCGTACTGATGAGCTGTGATACAGCAAAACAGCACTATATGACTATAGCAGACAAATCTGTTTAGCTGTATCACAGCTCATCACTACGGTTAGACAGCCGATTGCCTTTTGCCCAGGAGTGAAAGCCGACCGAATTGGCGTCAGTCGGCGATTCTACCTCTGAGCTACGGCCGCTCCTTAGAAGGAGGCAGACTTTTTAGCGTGTATATTATCATTATACACACCCAATAGCTGAGAGTGTTCTAATTCATTGCTGAATGAACGATGCGTAGATGCTAGAGTAGCTACTGTTTTTCAAAGTCTACCATTCTTCCAGAGTGCTCAATCAGGGTGTGAGAGCGCAAATATATAATGTTTAATTGTGATAATGTCTAGCGCCAAGGTTGTTGTTTTTCAGTGGTTTTACTGATAAAATGTAATTTGGTAAGCAGTTTTTTTGATTGTAAAGTGCTTGATATCGGAGTGTGATAAGTCTAAAATCGTGTCTCTTTGTGACAATAATGAGAGATTGATTTGTTTTTTATGACTTATAAACCCTTGGCTTGCTATTAAGTATTTTTGATTGTAAGACTAATATTTTTGCGAGTGGATGCCGCTTTAATAGTATGTAAATAAGTATAATTTTTTCCAGATGCAAGTATTTTTATTTGACCCATAGCTGGGAGAAGATATGAATTTATACCTTCCCCAAAGGGTATTTGCGAATAAATGAATGTATCGCACCCGAATGAAATTGGAACTCCGCTCGCTGAGTTCTTATTCCGAGCCGCTATCCATTACGCCCCCACAGTAAGGGGGAAATATGCAAAATAACCATTAAGTCTGTTCTGGAAATGTTAACTACATCGAAAGTCAGTCAGTCAGTTAAGTGCCATACGTGATACACACTTGGGCGATCATGTCTCGAAAGAGACATGATTGACTGGGCAGAAGATTATTCCGCAGTAGGTTGCCATTGCTTTCTGCAGTAGACTGGTTGCCGACCAAGGCTATAGAATCCAATCTGTCCTGTTATTTAACCCATAACTAGAAGGAAGAGACGGATTAATACCTTTCCCAAGGGTATTTGCGTGTAAGTGAATGCAAGGAATTTAACTGGAATTCGAACTCGGCTCTCCGATTTCTCGTTCCGAGCCGACATCCAATGCACCACAAAGCACATCCTCACTTCATCGACGGCTGAGCATTGATTTTATATGCAGATGGCTAATCCTTAAAAGTTGTAATAAATGAATAGATCTATAGACAGATAATTTAGATACACAATTTAAGCGCATTAAACTCATTAAACAAAGGAATTATTCTTCTTCCAGTGGACTAATTAATATCAACATTGAACATTGTAGCAATTCAAGCGAAATAATAACGTTATTACGCTCCGAGAAAAGATGGTAGTAGGTGGGTGTCGAAAAAGATGGCGTCTTTATGTCGGCAGCAGGCGACTGCTTTGCCAAACTGAATGTCTGAACTCGATGTATTAGCGACTAGAATGCTCTGTCTATAATTACGATGACACCGAGGAAGATAAAGTTACAATAAAGTTATCGCCGATTCTGTATTAGGATATTCTCTAACAGCATAGACAATATTACCTCTACAAACATGCTTCCCGATATTAGTCTAAAAACTTATTAGTATAAATCTGTCTCTTCTTCCCACATCTGTCGGTTAAACAGCCGTACATACTGGGTTATTAATCCTTGGAAAGCAGCTGTTCTAAGAGTTAGACAACACTGAATTTCCAACCAGAAAGGAAGCAACTAATTTTTCCTAGAATTCTTGACAATTTGCAGACAATAAAGAAAGATTATTGGAAAGTTCTGAAGGGAGATGATACTAAGCTTTTCTCTCTTCAATTATGTGTTAAATAGTAAAGTAGACTAGGCATTCTTGCCTTGGATAGCAATTAGTCTAAGAGAAATATAACACAAAGAAAACAATTCGTAAGTATGTGAATATAATGAACCCAGCTGGAATTGGAACATGGCTCTCCATTTAACAATTTTGCAGATTATCCATGACAAAATCCGCACATCCAAGCATACAACATTTGGTATTCCCAATCGTTCACTCATCTAGGTACTGACCAAGTTCGACGCTGCTTAACTTCGGATATTGTAATTCTTATTCGAGAGTAATGGACATCAGTCAAGTGCCATACGTGATACACGCTTTGAGCAATCATGTCTCGACAGATACATGACTGACTGGGCAGAAGATTATCCCTCAGTATGTTGCCATTGCTTTCTGCGGTAGACTGATTTCAAGTCAAGGATATAGAACCCAATCTGTCCTATTTTTTAACTCATAACTGGAGGGAAGAGACGGATTAATACCTTTCCCAAGGGTATTTTTGCGTAAGTGAATGTAAGGAATTCAACTGGAATTCGAACTCGGCACCCCGTTATCCACTGCACCACAACGCACAAATGAACATAAGAAACGTATAAATTCATATTTTCTCCCTAACAGAATATACTTGGATAGGAATTTGTATAAGAAACGGGTAACTCGGAAATCTAATCAGTCAGGAAGACAGCAGGAAAAACGCCAATGTCTTTTCCAAAAATGCATGGGTATATATATATATATATATATATATATATATATATATATATATATATAAGTCAAGATGTTTGTATTTGTGTCTGTCTATCTGCTTGTCTGTCTGTATGTCCTTTATACAAATCCACAACTTTTATCCGATTCTCACCAAACTTCACACAAATATTTTTTAGGCTTCCGATCAGGTCATGGGCTATTTATTTTTTCCGATTCCCCCCACCCCCAATATCGGAAATCGATACTCCGATATCCGATCAGGTCTGATGAAGATCAGGATTTCAGCCCTTATATCGTGGTTCTTGTTGTAGAATTTGCTCTAATTTGGTAAAATTATAGTTTTTAGTCTCAAACATTACTAGATGTTCTCAGACATCGATACCCCCGATATTCTATCGAATCTGATCAAAATCGATATTCAGCCATCACTATGGCTCATTTTCTCCAATTTTACTCCCGATGGGTACGATAAGTTTTCATGGACTTACTTAGGTTAGTTTATTCTTGGATGACTTATTTGACTCTGATATTGGAAATCGATACCCCGATAACCTATCGGGTTTGATCAAAATCAGGTTTTCAGCCCTTTTATTTTGCTTTTTGCTTCGGGTTTTTCTCTAAGTAGTTATAATGTAGGTCTTAGTCTCAGCCATGATACCATTTACTCAGAGGACTTATTTAGCCTTCAAAATTCAGTTTACGACGGAAAACATCGGTACCGGAAATCAAAATTTGACTTACATCCATTCATTATTCTTTCAATCTACGGTTTCGTTTTGACTGGAAACAACGATTGCTTTTTAGTCTTTCGTGCCAACGTCCAAAGAGTCTGAGCTCCAGGACCATGGATTAGTTTTAAAGCTTTCATTACATCCGAGCAACGCCGGGTTATATTGCTAGTGCAAAGATAAAAGTAATGACAGCTTATACCTTGAAGAGAAATAGCATTAAAAAAACTGCTACTGATAACTTTTAAATGTGTATTTTTTGATGTCGGTTAAATAATCAATCTGAAGCTGATATGCTCATTGTTACGACTTCATAAATATCTTTCATAATTTTTCTTTGGAAATTTACAAATAGTTCTTAACCAAGTATCTATGCAAAGGGTACCACCATGTACTCCCGTGCAAATAGGATGTCTGCCAAGGCTGAAAAAGTAAACCTGGTTGTTGGTTTTGGAATGGATCTTCAAGCAGTGGTCAACTGGAAATAGCTTGTAAATTTTAATGCCTCCAAAACAAAATTGCAGAATCTTTCTTGCCTACCATCAAGACGACTAATGATAGTCTTCTGCAGAGCAACAAACTACGCCTCCTTGGCCTCACTTTTCAACCGACCTGAAGTGGAACGACTAAATCGAAACTATAGCTGCATCCTCTGCTGGAAAGGTTGGTTCACAGTGTTGGGCCCGAAAGTTTTTCTCTTCCGAATCCATTTTGCACATCTACCATTCGTTTGGATGTGCTTTGTGAGGCAGTGGATATCGAATCGGAACGAGAAATCGGGGAGCCGAGTTCGAATTCCAGCTGAATTCATTGCATTCACTTACGCACAAGTACCCTTGGGAAAGGTATTAATCGTCTCCTCCTTCCGGTTATGGGTCAAATAACAGGACAGATTGGGTTCTATAGCCTTGGCTGGCAACCAGACTACCGCAGAAAGCAATGGCAACCTACTGCTGGAGAATCTTCTGCCCAGTCAGTCATCTCTCGAAAGAGACATGATCGCCCAAGCGTGTTTCAAGTATGGCACTTAACTGACTGACAATTCGTCTGTGCATTGAATACTGTTGGTATATCTGCTCGGGGAATCTTGAGGTTCTCGTCAAATTCAGTCTTGCAGATTTATAAATCCACCATTCGACCGCGCATTCAGTACTGTTGCCATATCTGGTCGGGTGTGCCTAATATTCATCTCGAGGTTCATGACAAAATCCAAAAATAATCTACAGTGTAATCGATCTTGATGTGGCAGTTTGACTTTAGTTTTTTTCTCACCGACGTGACTTTGCTTCCTTCTGTCTTTCCACAATTACGTTAATGGCAACTGCTTTGATGATAGTTTTCTTTGTAGCCCGACTACATGCATTTTAGCGTGCTACTAGATTAGCATCTATTTCCAACCTATTTACTTCTGAAAGTGTAAACTCCACTTCTACTCCAACAGTTCCTTTTCTCGCACTTCTCAACTATTGAACACACTTCTGTTTACTTGCTTCTGTTTAATTGTTACAATCTCCAAAAGGTTAAATGCAAGGTCAACCTTTTTTAATCCATACCTTATACTTTCCTTGATACCCTTGTATTCAGACCTTTCCATGACTTTAACCCCTGCATACTAGTGGCTGTCCAGCTTTGCTTGGGGTTAAATGATTAAACACACACACACACACACACACACACACATACGTATATATATATTTTTTGATCATTATTTTTAATGGATACCCGTATTTGAGTCGATATATTTAAACATTACATTTTTATATAACTAAACAGTAGATGTATACATATCTACCGGCTTAAATTTTCAAGAAAACTTGTTAGGTAGGATTCAGTCCTGTGACTCCATATAGCTGGGAGAAGCCATCGATAGATCTGACGTGTCTTACCACTTGATCACGGAAGATTTCATAGTCTAACAAGGTCAAATTAAGCCGTAAATACATTTCTCACAACCTCCATATCTGCTCCGGTTCGTATCCTAATGTAAACAGACGTCAACAAAGACAATATTACAAAATCATTTGTTTGATGCCCAATGGATATATATATATATATATATATATATATATATATCGAAACATCGAAATTTATTACATATATATATATATATATATATATATATATATATATGTAATAAATTACGATGTTCAAATCAGTTGTATGGCCATTTCTACATGAAATCCCCAAGAGAAATTTCACGCATCATCGCCAACTTCTTTCTTTCAAAATAAACCGAGCGGAAGTTAAAAAAATATATATCTCAGAAAAATTAAAGGGGTGGGATTAATAAGAAAGCAGACAGAAGTTTTTTTCCATTTTCTTTCCTTTCTTTTCTTTCTTTTCTTTTCTTAGCTTACTTCCCTATCAACCACCCCTTCCCACTTCTTTTACTTCTTTCTTTTCTTTATCTTTTCCCTTCCATTTGTTAGAGCCAGACAATGCTAAATTTTCACTTACAACTCTTAACTCAGTTTAAAAGTAAGGTTTTCGAAAAATCTAAAAATAAACATTGATTTCTGTCTGCTTTCTTATTGCAATGAGGAAAGAGGGCTTGGAGAACCTGATACTAACAGGCTAGATAGAGGGAAAAATAGACAGGGGAAAGCAGTGGATGACATATTTGAAGGTCCTGATAAGGTGGATGACGGAACGAGGGTTGCATTGCGCAACAGGAGAAAGCGTGCTAAAAGTCACCAGGGATAGCGAAATGTGGAAAGGACAAGGAACATAAAAGAAGAAGAAGGCTAAAGGAAAGTTGAAATCTGTAATTGCTTCGCAATTAGAATTAGTTATTTATATTGTATTATCTTTACATGACTGCTTTTCCTTTTTTTTTTCTCTCAATCACTTGAGGATCATCATACAACTATTATTGTGTTTTGAGAAGATAAGTAATGCTACTGTGTTAGTTTCGCCGAAGAAGCCCATCGACTATCTTGTCGTTGTATTCGTTTCTTAGAAGAAAATTGAACAATTCTGCTTTAGATCATGCAGTTAGAATATCAAGTGTTTTGATTCTGTCAGCAGAATAACAAAAATATTATCCCTATTGATGTCATAATCACCGTCAACGCTGGTTGAACAGATGATCGTCTTCATTTGCAAGTCAGATCATCTACTCGGAATACGTAGCAATCGCTAATTATCGTTGAAACGTACAACATTATAGAGAAATTTCGACTTGAAGTTCCCAGGGACGGAAAATAGTCAGAACAGATCCAGAACCCTGGAGAAACCCAGCCCTAATTGACTATGCGTTCAGGGGTGTAGCCGTACTCACCACGCTTGCGGGTTGGTGAGGTTATTTAAACCATATTTAGATGTTTTGAATTCAAAATTCTCCTAGACTGGTCTCTACCCAAAGCTATAAGACCCAGTCTGTCATGATATTTACTCATAATTGAGGCAGAAGAGATGGATTTATACCTTTATAATGTAAGTGAATGAAACTACCTCGACAAGAATTCAAACTTGGCTTTCCGATTACTCAGTTTGAGTTGCTAACCATTATACCACATGCACATCCATACATTACATATCGTAAAAGAGACTGAAAGGTTAAGTTATAGGAAATGAATGCCTACGATAACCCCTAGCAGAAAATTTTAAATCTTTAAAGATTTAAGCAAACGGAGATTGTTTGAAATAAGACGGAACATCGTAAGTCTGTATCTACCCTGTTACTATTACCAAGGAAAATGTTCTGACGGAGTATATTTCCTCATTTCGCCAATTCAGGCCTTTACAGCTAAGACCAACCAGGCCACGGACACAGTGGTGAACTAACCTCATTCCCTTCGTCCTAGTGGTAAGAAATACAAGGTTTGACAAAAGTAATAGTTTTTTGATGTATTAAATTTTATTGAATAAAAATAAATTACAGTAGTTGAAGAAAATTATTTGTTATGACTAACGAACCATTTAACATATTCAAAATGCACCCAATATAAAGCTGAACCTTATTATCAATACTTTTAATAATTTGGGACTTTTGTTAATCAAATTCATCCCAAGCAAGACGTTAAAGTCACTAAAATACAATGACTAACTGAGTGTGTGAGAATTAAAAAACAGAAGCATTATTAAGGGGCAAGATCATTAGAAGAGCAAACAGGAAACATTTGATAACACTTGACATTGCATATAAATTTTTGAAGATCAAATTTGCCTAGAGATCACGGAGCCGGTAGAAAATTCCACAAACGAGAAGTGCAGGAAAATGAAACTGTTAGCAAAGAACTTACGGTTACATCTGGTCAATTCAATTTGTTAGTTTTGGAAAAGAATTATCAGAAATTGCTTGTTTAAAATCAGAAATTGTTTTCGGTTTGATCATGTCCTTCCAGATTATTCCACAAGAAAATATTATTATCCATTTTGTAAATATTCATTGGGCATTTTATTTTTAAATTTGTTATTCCTAAGTCCCCACAGACAAATAGTATATATGGGGCGAGTTATATGATCGCAAAGTCGTAGAGGTATTATGGTGTTTGTTGTAAGAATAACAAAGTAAGAATGTGATGTTTTGATGTATAGAATATTTTGCTTTTGAAAGTGTTGTAAAGGGGACGAAATTGTAGAGAGCCATGATCGCCGACAGTCTGAGAGAACATGGAACATGGAAGAAGAACTTGAGACATGTTTGGAAAATTTTAGTTTGATTAAAAAAAGCAAAAGAAGAAAACACTGCACATGAGAAAAAGTAAGGAGAAAAAATAAAGAAAGGGAAAAATAAAGAAGCAGGACAGAGAGAGAGAGAGAGAGAGAGAGAGAGAGAGAAAGGGAGGGAGAAGTAAAAAACAATGAAGAGAGAGAGAGAGAAAGAAGAAAGGGATAAAAATACATAAAAAAAGCAATAAAAGATGAAGAAAAAGGAAAGAAAAAGGTAAATGATAGAAAACAAATAGAGAATATTTTCACTCACATTCCCTGTCTTAAGGGCTTTAACATCCTCCACACGGTTCGGAAGTCAGGTCGCATTTCGGGGCATTCGTGCCAGCAGACTTTCATGCAATCGACGAGGTAGGAGTCGCTGTTCAGAACCTGGATGTTCGGACGGAATGGTTCCCCTCCCTCGCCGCCCTTCTCAACCCGTTCAATAATCTCTGCAAGAACACAAGAAACAATGGAAACAATAATACCTTAAATCGACCAATCATGAAATAATGTTAAACAACAACAACAACAACAACAATAATAATAATAATAAAAATGCTTTCTTTTTTAAATCATGAATCCTTTCATAATGTAGGCGATTATGGCTTTCCACTGCTTTCTTTGTTTTCTATGAATTACTTTGATTTATTGTTAAAAAGTCCTGGGTATGACGATAAACTTTATCCGGCGGCAATGTATCGTGAATTTTTGAGGGATGTGTAGCCACCTCTTAACTGCTGTCTTCCCCAAAACCCCTCGCTCGATCCGTAATGGTATCATTTGTTAGGGTCTCAGTTATGGGCCAATAGTTGACCCCCAAACTGGGGTCAAAACACTATGAAGGTATAATACATTTTATAGTAAAAATATGAGTAATCGATTTTCATAGTTAAAATCTTGCTAGCAATACATTTTTGAAAACATAATTAAATTAGCAATAATACATTTTTTTTGCAAGATAAATTACTAATACTGACATGAAAATCAAATTTTGGCATTAAATGGCCCGTAAAGAATTGATATGCCAATAAGCAAAAATAAAAAAATAAAAAAACAAAAGTAAAAAAAGAGAAGTTTCCTTTTGCCTTCTCCACAGCTTTGTAGGGTATTTGCACATAAGAGAATATGACCAACACAACTAAAATTAAATGTTGGTTTATTCCTAACCGTTATTAATTACACCATTTCCACATCCAAGTTTAGTACACCTTGTATTCCCAGTCGGTCACTCATCTGGGTACTGACCAGGATTAACATTACTTAATTTCGGTGACCGTACGGCAACCGGGGTTTCGAAATCATATGGCCGTAAGGCTCATGTCTTTAATAATCACATTTGCAGCAATCAAATAAATGAACAGTCACTTGAATAATACTTATTTTTGTAAACTATTAAAAAAAATGTGGCAAAAATGGGGAATAGGGAAGGATGATCTTCAAATGTTTTAAGATAATTTAGCAAGCCTTATTCCTTGACACAAACAAACATGGCCCAAGCAAAATATTCTCTACACCAAAATATCACATTCTTACTTTGCTATTCTTACAACAAATACCATAATATCTCAAAGACTCTGCGAAAATCTAACTAGTCCCATTTATACTATTTGTCTGTGGGGACCTGGAAATAAATTAAAAAATTTAAAAATGACAAAATCTCGATGCATATTTACAAAATGGATGATAATATTTACAAGGAACTAAACAAAATGGCGTTAGTAATACCCACCCATCCTTAATCAAAATATCATTTAGCTAGACAAAATTTATGCTGGGCATGTATAAACTGAACAGTCATTTGTCCAATCATACACACAATTGCACACTCATCCAGACAATCAATTATTTGAATAACTCAACGTATATCTCTTAATAGTTTATATAGTTTTTGAAAGTTATCATTTGTTATTACAATGTGCCTGAATAATTCTATATCGCATCGTACAAAGTAAGTAACACTCATTATCACCCTGCATTTAACAACATTAAAGATTCTGGGCAGTTGATCATCTGTGTTTCTGTGATAGAATGCTCGGCTTCTACGCTGACCGCTTGGTTTCGGTTTATATATATATATTAGCAATATAGCCCGGCCTTGATCGAGTGTAATTAAAGCTTCCAAACTAATCCATGGTCCTGAAGCTCAGGAAAACATAGGTTGTTAAGACTAAGAACTACAATTATACCTACTTAGAGCAAAAGCCGAAGGAAAAACCACAATAAAAGGGCTGAAAACTAGATTTTGATTAGATCCGACAGGATATCGGGGTATCGATTTTCAATATCGGAGTCAAATAAGTCATCCAAGGATAAACTAACTTCACTAAGTCCATGAAAACTTGTTGTACTCATCGGGAGTAAAATTGAAGAAAACGAGTCATATTGATGGCTCAATATCGGTTTTTAATCAGATTCGATAGAATATCGGAGGTATCGATTTCCGATATCGGAGGAAATGAGTCGTCTGAAAAGACCTACTAATGTTTAACACTAAAAACTATAATTTTACCAAGTTAGAGCAAATTCTGCAGCAAAAACCAAGAATAAAAGAGCTGAAATCATGATCTTCATCAGACCTGATCGCATATCGGGGTATCGATTTCAAATATCCGGGGGTAAATCGGAAAAAATATGTAGCCCATGATCTGACCGAAAACCTAAAAAATATTTGTGTCAAACTCAGTGAGAATCGGATAACAATTGTGGATTTGTATGAAGGACACACAGACAGACACACACAAACATCTTGCCTTATATATATATATATATATATCCGAGAGAATACAGAACGAAGAAAAATTTTTACAACGTCCAAAACATTAGTTTAAACAGTGCTCGATATATAATATATAGAACTGTGAATATTTATTATAAATTATATTTTAGAACATGTACAGAAGTTTTTTTTATGTATCCACTACAAATAGTACATTTGTTTCGACTACAATGTCTCCTGGGAAAAGACATAATAAGGAGTCAATTGCTGATATCCTCTGATGATTGTACGCAGTGATTGATAGAGGGTCCATCGACGAAATTCTAGAGTGGTCATGTTGACGGTGACATCAATAAGCTGAGTTACAAATTTTATATTTGTATTAATTCTAAATACTTATTCATACAGTATATATATTTATATATATTTTGTACCTTCCATCATCATGGCTGATGCTAACCTCAAGGAAAGTTACTCGTTGCGCCTACTCGGGCTAACTTTCTCAGCTGACATGAAGTGAAAAGACTATATTAAATCTATTTCTACGTCAGCTATTAACGAAATTGTTTCTCTGTGCCAGAATCTATCCTAAA